>JAJIBD010003514.1:0-132500 GCA_021461705.1 Cryptotis parvus
AAAAAAAAAAGAAATCTCTGAGAAGAATAGTGGCCTCAGCTACACGAATCTTTCCACACGGACACAACATTTGAGTCTGCTCTGACTCCACTGCTCAGGCCAAGCCAGGGACAAGCTGCAGTGTGTCAATTGGGGTGGCCAGTGGCTGCTGCCTTTGCCCCTCCTGGGGTGCATGGAACTCTCACTTGCTCTGGGATGGCAGCCGGCTCTCCTGCTGCTGGCCAGCCAGGGCCTGTGTGCAGGCGGGCACTGTCCAACGGCCTCTGAGGCCAGGAGGATGCTCACCCTCACTGCAGCGTCTCCAGCTCCTGGGCCTGCCAACCAAGATGCTATTTTATTGGCTAATTAAAACCACGTCCCAGCAGCTTTGTTTTCCTCCCTAATTTGAATAACAAAGAGAGAGCTAGAACCACATCTGTTGGAGCTTCTCAAACATCTGTCACAGGCAGAGGGGAAGATGCTTAGACCTGAACCCGCAGGGTGTATGCTCCAGCCTCGAGTGCTGAGTCCCGCATGAAGACAGGGCGGAGTCAGGCTGTGCTGCATGCAGAGCCTGTGCTAACCCCCTCCCCACAACCCCTCAGAGGAGCCCGCCAGCGGCAGGGCAGACACCCCCCGCCCCAACCTTAGAGGAGCCCTCTGAGGACCGGGAAGATGGCCCCACAACCCAGATATTCTCAGACACGTTGATATAGCAAGCATGAGGCTATGGACACGCTGATTTTTGCCCTCAGCCCTAGTTGGAGGCACTAGGGCTGGGACCCCCAGGTTCTGGGTCTGACCTCTCAAAGCAGCACCCAGGAAGGGACAGGTCACCTGCTCCCTTTAGTCCAGAGATACTAAGTGGAGGCTAAGCGCCATCCAGGTAGGTGGCCATGATGACCTCCCCAAGACAGTGGTGGTGGCCAGGAGTGGGCACGGGCAGCAGAGAGCATCCATCCTGCAGCTGCCTCTCCCCGACCCTGGCAAGTCCCCTGGCCTGGAGGACAGCTGCAGCTGCTGCCCCTTTGGGCCACTTCCTCCTCTCCTGTCAGGCTCCCCTGCTTCCCCAAGAATGAGCAAAGGCTCACACATGTGCACACAGATGAGGGGAGTCTCACACATGTATACACGGATGAAGAGTCTCACATGTGCACACAGATGAGGGGAGTCTCACACATGTATACACGGATGAAGAGTCTCACATGTGCACAGAGATGAGGAGACTCTCACACATGTGCACACGGATGAGGAGAGTCTCACACATGTATACACGGATGAAGAGTCTCACATGTGCACACGGATGAGGAGACTCTCACACATGTGCACACGGATGAGAGCCCAGTATACAGATGAAGAGTCCATGTGCACACAGACGAAGGGAGTCTCACACATGTGCACACGGATGAGGAGAGTCTCGCACATGTGCACACGGATGAGGAGAGTCTCACACACGTGTGCCCACGCAGATGAGGAGAATCTCACACCTCCTGCCTCCAACCACCACTAGTGAGAACACACAAAGTCACCTTGTGGACAGTGTTGAGGCTTTGGATCAAATAGGTAAAGCTCAAGCCCAAAGTGGGTGAAGCTGTGGAGGAGGTGGGGCAACGGGCGCCTGCCGAGAGCAACTGCGGTCAGGACTGCCCGGTGAAGCTGCCAGCTGGTGGCTGGGTCAGGTCTTTGGCCAATCCCTCACTGTCCCCTTTGCTAGGAAATGAAGCTGAGTTCTGAGCCTGAGCCAGACCCTTCTGGTCGACTCCAGGGAGCTGCAGAGCCCACATCTGGTCCTACAAGTTAGTGGGGAGAGGGTAATGTTGCCGTGGCCACAGGAGCACTGTCATGAAGACAGGAACACATTGCATAGAGGAGTGTGTTGCCATGGGGACAGGAGCGTGTTGCCATGGAAACCACAGACCATACCAGCTGGCAGAAAACCCGGAACAGGAAGGGGAGAGACCTCTGGAGCCTGCCAGGAGAGGTGCTGCAGACTCCCCACATGCACACACATGATCGCACTCACACACATGCACACAAACATGTAGCACATGTGTACTCACACACATTCATACACAGATGCTCACTCACACGTGACCACAGCACACACATACGTACACATGTGCAGATGCACACACACACACACACACACTCACACGCTGTACTTGTGCACTCTGACCTCCATAACCAGAGAGAAGCCGGTCCTTTTCGGGAGGCCACAAGCTAAGCCTGGGGACCTGGTGCTAGTCCTGCTGCTCGGGCCCTGTGGAGCTGGGGTCCCCCAGGATCAGTCCGGTGAGCTCAGGAGACTCTGTGCAGGGGATCGACCTCGGAAACCCGCGCACACCTGAGGCCTGAACTCGTGGGGAATGGTCTCTGGACCCTGGGAGCAAATGTCTGCTGTTGAAGCTGCCCAGCAGGTGGCGCTGTGAGGGGTCCCTGGGCAGCAGGGCTGTATGGGACAATAAGGGGGTCCCGGGCTGGCTGCAGAGTTGCCCGTGGCTAGGCCGTGGCCACCTTCAGCCTTTCTGGGCCCCGGTGAGCCCTTCAGGAACTGTGTCAGGTGTGGCCCTTAGAGGCTTCACGAGGCCCCTATGTTTTGGTTGCAGGGTCCATTCCGGGCAGCAACACTGTGCACTGGCCCTGAGTCTGAGGCGGGTGAGCTCTGCCCAGGGCTCTGCAGGCCTCCTGGACCGTGGCCCTGAGTCCTGAGTGCTGGGCCTCGCTCCCTGCACGCCCTCTGAGCAGCACATGGCCAGGAGGCCTCATGTTGACTGAGGGCAGGCCCAGGGCTGCACTGGGCACTGGAGGCTGATATTACCCATGGACGTGCATGTGGAGAAGCTTCTCCGGTGCAGCAGTGGCAGGGGGCATGAATGAGTCTAAAGAGGACCGGGAAACAGGATCAGAGCTCCAGCAGAATACTAAAAACAAGGACACAGATTTAAAGTCAACTCAATTGTTTATTATTCACATAAACAAACTCTTTATATTGTTTTTGAGCCATAACCTGGCAGTGCTTGGGGCTGACTCCTGGCTCTGTGCTCGGGGATCACTCCTGGCATTGCAGGGTGGGTCCTATGTGGTGCTGGGGATTGAGCCTGGGTTGGCAAGTGCCCTCCCCCTGCACCATCTCTTTGGCCCCTGAACTCTCCATATTAGAGTCAGAGATTGTAGAGCTGAACAGCAAGCAAGACTCACGCTATGCTACAGGCTAAGGGATAAAGATACAGGAAAGTTAAAGGGCTATAAAAGGCACATTGAGTGAACAATGATCAAAAGAGAGCTGGGGCGGGGCCTTATAAGTGTCCCCTCACACCTGTCCTCCTCAGGACCTAAAGGCAGATGGTCTGTCAACAGAGCTTCACCGTGTGGAAGCACTGAGGGGACAGGACTAGAAAGATGGGACCAGTGAGGGAGGGATGAGATGGACAGGGCCCAGGGAGGGAGGGACAAGATGGGCAGGGCCAGTAAGGGAGGGACAAGATGGACAGGGCCAGTAAGGGAGGGACAAGATGGACAGGGCCAGTAAGGGAGGGGCAAGATGGACAGGGCCCAGGGAGGGAGGGACGAGATGGACGGGGCCTAGCGAGGGAGAGGACGGGATGAGATGGACGGGGCCCAGCAAGGGAGAGACGGGATGAGATGGATGGGGCCCAGTGAGGGAGGAGACGGGGACGAGATGAACGGAGAGTGGATGGAGCAAGATCGACAGGGAGTGCTGGAGAGCTCAGAAGCTCCCTCCTTCTCCATCACTGATATAAAACACGCAGAACCTCAGGAAAGCCCCAGATCTGTGAAACAGCGCCAGCAGTGTTGGCCTGACTCAGTTCTTCAGAAAATTCCCCTCCGCATTGCTTTGTTTTTAAAGTGGAAAGTACACATTTATTCAATAAAGTAAGCTCCATTTGGAAAGGTAGGGGAGTCAGCGCCTGGGGTTAGAGGAAAAGGGTTTATCAAGGAAACAGAAAGTCATTCAAGGGCGTCTACAAACCCTGGGCAGGGAGGGGCGACCAGCCTTATTTTCAACTTACAGAGTATTCGCCGAGAGGTCATGAGAAGGAGCATGACAGCAATCATAACACTGCTAGGAGGGTCCGAGCAGCTCCAAGTGGATCCTGTTTACTCTCTTTCTTCTTCTTTTTCTGTTTTTGTTTTTGGGCCAAACCCTGTATTTCTTGGGGCTCACTCCTGGCTCTCGCTTAGGGTTCGCCTCCTGGTGGGGATTGAGTGACCATTTGGATGCCTGGGATCAAACCCATCCTGGTCACGCAAGGCAAGCGCCCTCCCTGCTGCACTAGCTCTCTGGTCTATACAATTTAGAAATATAAAAATTGTTTACTTCTAAACTCAATGTGATTATTACATGAATCAAATGAGAACAATTCCTCAGGGGAGGGGTGGGGCAAAAATCTTGTTATTAAATAGCAAGTAATCCTGGATCAAGGAAGAATAAAAAATACATTAGAAAATAGCTTGAAATGGAAATACTCGGTGTCAGATGTGTAGTGTGCGTGGGGAGAGGCGCTAAGCCGACAGTTTACACCGTTAGGCTCAGACTAGAAAGGGGGAATCACAAACTGCCTACACTGAAACTAGGGAAAGGGCGAGTTAACCCACAGCAGGCAGAAAGGAAGGGAACGAAGAGCAAGTGAATAAAATAGAAAGTTAAAATCTAGAAACTGGATCAGGGACAGAGCCTTAGTACCATGGGGAGGGGTTTGCCTTGCACGTGGCTGACCTGGGTTCGATCCCCGACATCCCATATGGTCCCCTGAGCACCACCAGGAGTAATTCCTGAGTGCAGAGCCAGGAGTAACCCCTGAGCATCACTGGATATGGGCCCCAAAGAAAAAAAAAAAAGAAAAAAAAAAAGAAAAGAAAAACTGAAAGTCATAAATGCACAGCTGATCCAGGTGGAAAAGGAAAAAGAGGCCAGCACAAAATGCAAGTACTGTACAAAAAATCATTTGTGCATGAATCAGGGCCACTATAGAATGATTATAAACAGCTTCCAACAATGCTGTGTAACTGGGATGAAGGGAAACTTTGGTTGCTATAAAGCTACCAAAGCTCCCCCCCAAGGAAACAGAGCCCGGACAGTGCTGCACTTTACAGACATTAAATTGGCAGTGAATTGAATTTCTTTGGATTTTACAAATTAAAAATGCAGAACCTGACAGCTTCATGATCATATAATATCACTATCACTATCACTATCTTCCCGCTCATCATCGATTTGCTCGAGCAGGCACCAGTAACATCTCCATATGTCCTGTCTCATGCTAGTAGAGCCCAAGGGCATCTGCTTGCTCCAGGAACATAAAAAGCCTCAAACCATTATGTTAGGTCATGGGAATGAGGTCTATAATTGTTACTGGTATTTGGCATATCAAATACAACACAGGAGGCTTGCCAGGCTCTGCCGCGGGTGGGATACTCTTGTAGTCACCTCTAAATACAGCAATTTTTTTTTTTTTTTTTGGTCACACCGGCAATGCTCAGGGGTTTCTCCTGGCTCTGCACTCAGGAATTACTCCTGGCGGTGCTCGGGGACCATATGGGATGCCAGGGATAGAACCCGGGCCGGCACAAGCCGGGCGGTGCAAAGACAAATGCCCTACCCGCTGGGCTATCGCTCCGGCCCTAAATACAGCATTTATTGATGAACCAGCGCAGCCGCTTGATCATATAATAACAAGCATTTAAAGAATAAATAATACTGGGGCCAGAGCGATCACACAGCGGGTAGGGCGTTTGCCTTGCACGTGTTAGACCTGGATGCCATTCCCGCATCCCATATGCTCCCGAGCACCGCCAGGAGTAATTCCTGAGTGAAGAGCCAGGAGTAACCCCTGAGAATTGCTGAGTGTGACCCAAAAAACAAAAAATAAAATAAATAATACCAATTCCAGTCTCTTACAGAAAAAAGTGTCAAAAAGTTCCAACTCATTTTATGAGGCAAAATGCTACAAGCATCACTCTATCCAGAAACCAAGACAATTCCAAAGGAAACAAACCCAATAAAAAAGACGTTAGCCTAAAAACTCATAAAATATTGGCAAGTTAAACATTGTGATGTGTAAAAAGGGAAATTTATCATATTTAGATAATATTTACTCCAGGATGCAAAGCAGGCCTTTAAATCAAATTTAGAGGAGAAAGAGAGAGAGAGAGAGAGAGAGAGAGAGAGAGAGAGAGTTGCCATAGAGGCAGGTGTGAGGGGAGGGGAGGTGGGGTTGTGGGAGGGAAACGGGCACTGGTGGAGGGACGGGTGTTGGGACATTGTATGACTGAAACCAATCACCAACAGCTCTGTAATGCCTCTATTTTGCAGTGATTCAATAAAAAAATTAAAAATACATGAATAAGATAATTTATAAATCAGTGTAGTTTTCCATATCAATAGACTGAAAAAGAGAGAAATGATGTAACCAACTCAATAGATGAAGAGCACTTGGAAAAAATTCATATTCATAACAAAAATTCACAAAAAGCTGAATTCACAGGGGTAATCCCCACGTGGTGGTGAGACCCCAAGCCGCATCTCGTCTCTGGGAGGAGCCACACAGTGACCAACAAAGATAAATGCCTCCCTCACTACTAGGGAAAGGCAGGAATTCCCCTCTCTGCATCCCTGTCATCTTACTAGAGGTTTTACCATGCAGTCAGTCAAGAAGAAGCAATTAAAAATACACAGATAGGGGCCGGAGCGATAGCCCAGCGGTAGGGCATTTGCCTTGCACGCAGCTGGCCTGGGCCAGCCTGGGTTCGATCCCCGGCATCCCATATGGTCCTCCGAGCACTGCCAGGAGTGATTCCTGAGTGCAGATCCAGGAAAAAACCCCTGAGCGTTGCCAGGTGTGACCCAAAAAGCAAAAAAAAAAAAACAAAAAAAAAAACACAGATAAGAAGGAGAGAGAGGGGCCCGAGCGATAGCCCAGCTGGTAGGCGTTGCCTTGCAGGCAGCTGGCCTGGGCCGGCCTGGGTTCGATCCCGGCATCCCATATGGTCCTCCGAGCACCGCCAGGAGTAATTCCTGAGTGCAGAGCCAGGAATAACCCCTGAGCATCGCAAGAATTGATTGGGGTAGGCGTGCCGCAGGTGGGCGCTGGGGGCCATTGAAAACAAAGAGGGAAATAATCTACTAGAGTGGTCATGATTGCCTGCAGGGGAAGCCTCACTCTGCACTAACAGTTTCTGCAAGGACGAGTAACCAGCAGGCCACAGAATCAAGGCCAAGATAGATCAATTTTACTTGAACTAGAGTTCCAAACAGAGTTGGAAAAACCAATAGCGCTGTTCACAACAGCATCAAACCAAGAACACGGACCAGCCAAAGCAAACAGGCAAATAGCCACCGATGCATAGAAACAGGGTCTGCCTGTTGGTGAGCAGGGAGCTCTGGACTCGGAGGCCAGCACGCCCCCCGTGGCCACAGTGTGTGGGCTCAGAGCAGATTCGCTGCAGCCCGCCTCAACTCTTGCCGCACTGACCCCTCAATTCCACACAGCCCAGCAAAAAAAAAAACTACACATTTTGTGTGTGTGTGTGAATTCATATTCTAAAATGTTTGTGGCAATGGAAAGGACTTAGAATATTCATAAAAGTTTTGAAAAACAAGAGCAACTTTTTTGACAAAGTCAGAAGATTCATGCTTCCGCACTTTGAGTGAGACTTGCTATAAAACTTCAGCGACCATAGAGAAGGGACCAGTCTGACAATGATAGTTGGAAATAGTAACGCTAGACTAGAATTGAGTATTGAAAGTAGGTAAAAGGATACCCTTGTCAGTACTGCAAACCACAGTGCAAAAGGAGAGAGAGAGAGAGAGAGAGAGAGGAGAGAGAGACACAGAGAGAGAGAGGTGTCTGCCATAGAGGCAGATTGTAGGGGTGAGAGAGGGAGGGAAACTGGGGTAGAGGTGCTGGGAAATGGACTCTGGAGGGAGGACAGGTGCTGGGACATCGTACCGATTAAGCCCAATCATGAACAGCTTTGTAATGGTCTATCTCATGTGATTCAATTAAAAAAAAAGACACTTCAGTAATTAGTCCAGAGAGATAATACAGGGCTGGTCTTGCATACAGCCGACCGGGTTCAATCCTGATGTGCCATTTGGTCCCAAACCCCTCCAGGGAGTGATCCCTGACCACAGAGTCAGGAGTCATGCCTGAGAAAGTCTGGGTATGGCCCTGCAAAATACAAGAAAATCTGCGGTGATGAAGACTGTGAATAAATGCCATGAAGCACACACACACACACACACACACACACACACACATACACACGCACGCACACACTGACAAAACAACGTGATGCAGAAACAGACTCTCACATACAAGAGCAGCTGACTTTTGGCCAATTTGCAAAGACAGTTTCCTTGGGGCAGAGTGTTGCTCTCAGTGACTGCTGTGGACACAGGGGACAAGCAGGAAGAAGCCACATGCCTCAGGAGGAGACAGATAATAGCCATTCTGAAAAGAAAGAAAGAAAGAAAGAAAGGAAGGAAGGAAGGAAGGAAGGAGGGAGGGAGAGGAGGGAGGGAGGGAGGGAGGGAGGAGGGAGGGAGGGAGGGGGAGGGAGGGAGGGAGGGAGGAAGGAAGGAAAGAAAGAAAGAAAGAAAGAAAGAAAGAAAAGAAAGAAAGAAAGAAAGAAAGAAAGAAAGAAAGAAAGAAAGAAAGAAAGAAAGAAAGAAAGAAAGAAAAGAAAGAAAAGAAAGCAAGAGTTTTTAGTATTGAGATGAGCAATAGATGTCTTAGGTGCAGTAAACTTTTTTTTTTTTTTTTTTTTTGCTTTTTGGGTCACACCCGGCAATGCTCAGGGGCTACTCCTGGCTCTGCACTCAGGAATCACTCCTGACGGTTCTCGGGGACCATATGGGATGCCGGGGATCGAACCCAGGCCGGCAGAGGCCAGCCACGTGCAAGACAAATGCCCTACCCACTGGGCTATCGCTCCGCCCCTGGTGCAGTAAACTTAAAAAAGAATTTGTGATGCTTTTGCCAAAATCAAAATCTTGGACTGTTAAGAAAATGAAGTAACAGCCAGCTGGAGACTGGGTAGAAGCGTATTAAATAGTGGACTTGTGTCCAGAAATAGGAGCATGGGTCACAACTTAGATCATGAGGATGCAGATAACCTGATAAAACCAGCAAACTGCCACGCACAGCCCCAAGGGGACACTTAACATGCTAGAGAAGAAAGAGCAGGGGTGTGACGGACGGGCCCTGGGGCAGTTCCCAGACTGGACAGAGATCATCAGTGGGAAGACACTTTGTAGGGATATTTGGTAGATCTTCGGAGATTAGTGAGTGTTATTAGATACCTTAAAATTAAGCAGCTTTCAAAAAATTCTTTTTTCTGGTTTTAGGTTTTTTTTCTGGCTTTAGAACTCCAGTTTGCTCAGAGATTACTCCTGATTCTGTGCTCAGTGATTCTGGTGGGCTCAGGGGGCTGAACTTGGGTTGGCTGTGTGCAAAGCCAGTGCCTGACCCTGTACTGTCTCTCTGAAACAGATTTAATTTAATTCATAGACTCTCACAAAGCTATTAATGGGTTTCAGTCATACAGTGTCCAGCACCCATGCCTCCACCAGTGCACGCTTCCCAGCACCAATGTCCTGTTTCCCCACTCCAACTTGCCTCTATGGTCATACCACACTGAGTGCGCCCGATCTTGTCTGATCTTGGAAGCTAAGCAGGTCAGGCCTGGTTAGTACTTGGATGGGACAACTTGCTTCTATGGCAGACTCTCTCTCTCTCCCTCTCTCTCTCTCTCTCTCTCTCTCTCTCTTTCTTGCACATTGTGCTTTGCAATATGGACACTGAAGGGTTATCACATATATCCCTTTATCTATTTTATTTTTTTGCTTTTTTTGGGTCACACCCAGCAATGCTCAGGGGTTTCTCCTGGCTCTGCACTCAGGAATTACTCCTGGCGGTGCTCAGGGCACCATATGGGATGCCGGAGATGGAACCCGGCCAGCATGGGCCAGCCGAGAGAAAGGCAAACGCCCTACCCGCTGGACTATCGCCCCGCCCCTTTATCTATTTTCAACACTAAGTTCTAGTCTAGTGTTTCCATTTCCAACTATTGTTGTCAAACTGATCCCTTCTCTATCTTACCTACCCTCCGTGAAACAGGCGATTTTAAATCCGTGATAACAGTGGACACAATAGGGGTTCAGGCTGAGCGCCTCCGCAGTGTGCCGAGGCCATACTGGGTTGTGCTGGGCCTGCCCCTTTCGAAGAAATGAGTGTGGGTAAGAGCAGGACAGCACAGAACCATAGTGGCCACGGATGCAGGGACTGCCTGGGCTTCTTACTGGAGCAGAACACACACCAATACAGTCAGTTTTCCATGGATGCGGCAGGGCTGAGGCACTCCGGAGAGTAACGTTTGGGTGTTATCTCAGATGAGGACTGGATGGGTGGGGGAAGCAGAGTGCCCCATGGACACGATGGACAGCCTCTGAGCTGTGACGATGTGAAGGCCCTAACCCAGGGGACAAGGGGGCACATGCTGGCCTGCTGCCTGGGCAGGGAGACACCGGGGCCATTAAGGGATAGCTGAGCGCCCGGGCCGCCACAGACACCTTGTGCGCCTGTCTAGATTCCGTCCCTGCATCCCTCTTTTCCCGCCTGCACCATGGCTCTGGGACTGGGTCTCTCATCCTCTCTCTGCACCAACGTGCTCCACTGCTCTAGAGAAGCCCAGAGAAGACGCACATGGTTGGGGGGGTGGCACAGCAGGAGAGAGCCGGCACCTCAGCGCCCCACAGATCCTGACTCTGACCCCAGAATGCTCTCAACCTGGAGCAGACCAGGATGCACGTCTACTGCAGGACACTGTTGCCCAGGGCCTCTGCATCTTGCCTAGCATTACCTCCTACAGGCCACTTTGTAGATGGGGCAGGAAAACAGTTTGAATGTGGCAGTATATCTTACCATGTATTCTACGTTGGCTGGTGTATTTTCTCTCATGCTGCCATAATCATTCTGGGACTAGCTAGATCTTACCAGTATATTTACCTGGCCATGTTAGATCTATAAGTATTTAGACCAGAGAGAAATGCTGTTTGCCTCCAAGCAAGCAAGCAAGCATGGCTCTCTAATAAGTCTATAGGCTAATATACAAAACAACTATGAAGATGAGACTCTTGTGAAGGCTTGGAGAAATATATACATGGCTGTGGAATATCCATTGGTAAAGATAGATGCCCCTCCTCCTCTCTCTACCCTGCAGGGGCGTTTCCAAGGTAGATCTTGGCTGGGCAACATTAACAGCTCAAATAACCTAGGTAAGGTACTGGGAGAAGTTGCTTGAGGGGAATTGACCCCAACTGCTTCCCGTTGGTGTGGGTGGTCTGTGTTGTAGGGATATAAAACTGTAGCCTGCTTTCTCTTGCCTTTTTCTCTCCTTTGCCTTTTGCCTCTGCTCCTCTCCTCTCTGTTCTCTTCCCTGTTGGCCTTAAATGTGGTGGCGGCCATCTTGGCCTAGGGTTCTGAACCTACACCTGGCCGGCGCCAGCCGGGAACCCAAAGTCCGGGGTTTTTGGTTGTTGGATTGTATACCAGAATCTGTGAGAGTCAAGCCTTTTAAAACTTTGCTCACATCTTTCTCCGCCCGCCAGCCGCCAATCCCCTGGGGCAGAAGGGAATCCCCTAAACCCTGCTCCCAGATTTTGTCAGGGTACCCAGCTCTCCCCTTCACATGTCCCTCCTTACTTTCATTTACGCTCACATTTAAGTCACGTTCGCAGGTTTAAGGACCAGAGTTTACATCCAGAGCAACCGCCAGTCACCTCGGATTCTGTCTTCACTGCACCTGGCGAGCAAAGTTCCATAACCAAGGCCGGCGCTGGACCTTCCATGGTTCCCTCTGGCCTCTCTGGTCCACCAGTGAGTGGGGTCTCCCACCCTGCGTACCCCATCTGCCTCACTTCGCTCAGCTCCGTATCTCCAGCTCCAGTCAAGTCTCAGCAGTCGGCAGGGAGCCCCCGAGTCTCAGCGGTCGGCAGGGGAGCCCCCGAGTCTCAGCGGACGGCAGGGAGTCCCCGAGTCTCAGCGGTCGGCAGGGAGTCCCCAAGTCTTAGCGGTCGGCAGGGAGTCCCCGAGTCTCAGCGGTCAGCAGGGAGTCCCCGAGTCTTAGCGGTCAGCAGGGAGTCCCCGAGTCTCAGCGGTCGGCAGGGGAGTCCCCGAGTCTCAGCGGACGGCAGGGAGTCCCCGTCGGCAGGGAGCCCCGAGTCTCAGCGGTCGGCAGGGAGCCCCCGAGTCTCAGCGGACGGCAGGGCACACACATCCTGACTCTGCTCACTATTCCCGTGTCGGGACCTCGATGCCTTCACCCGCTGGCCTGTTGCCAACACTTGCCTGGCGGGTCCCGGCTACAGTGTGTGCGGCCATGAGCGGCGAGCAGGCGTCTCCTTGAACTGGGGCTTTTGTGCTTGGGGGCAATGCCAAGAAGCGGAATCCGAGTCGCAGGGTCACTGTCCTTACGGCGACGCTCCCTCCGTTTCCCACAGACGACTGGCTCCCCATTTAGTGCGCCTGAGGTTTGCTTCTGTCAGGATGATGGGGTGACGTCCTGGAGGAGCTGTCCCCTGTCGTAGGCCCGGCGAAGCGACACGCACATCCAGGGCCATGGGGAGCAGCATGGCCGGCCCGGCCTCTGTGAGCCTTCTGTGGAGACGGCTGGGGCCAGCAGGGAGCTGGGCGCTTCCTCACCTGCCGGGGTGAGGCCGCTAGGTGTGCCGCAGAGAGCAGGAGTCTGACGGTGTGAGCTGGGAGCGGGTGCTCCTTCCCTCGCCACGCTCTGACCCCAGCTGCTGCTGTCCCCAGGAACCAGCTGCTGCCCATTGTGGTCTGCCTGGCCCCAACTGGCAAGACCCCACCGTGCAGGAAACGAAGTCCACTCCAGTGCACGGGCTCAGAAAGAGCCTGACTAGGGGCCCCACGTCACGTGTCCCTCCGTGCAGGCTCCTCTTGGTCTCTGCTCCTTTAGGTGACTGACTTACATCCGGGTGCTTGCTTGGCCGCATCCATCTACCAGGGTCCCTGTCAGGGCGCCCCCTGCCCTTGTCAGAGATCCCCTGTGTGCACTGCACTTGTCCATCTGTGTGTCTGCTGAAGGAGCCGTCCGTGTCCCTCCGTGCCTCATTTCTTTTTCCTCTGCCCGCCGGCTCCTACCCCTGAGGCTTTTGCATCTGGGCAGAGCACCGGCCAGCCGTGTGTCCGTTCCCTCCTGGGCTCCAGGCAGGGCCCCCCAGGGGCGCATATGAGGGCTGACAACACCCCACAAGGAGAAAGAGTAAAGTGGGGAGGCTAGAAAACATCCGAAGTCCGAGAAGGCCAGAGAGACCATGACTCAGCACACTCCACACATGCCACACACAGGTGCCACACATGTACCACACACCACACATGTACCACACACCACACATGTACCATACACCACATGTACCACACACCACACATATACCTCACACACCACACATGTACCACCCACCACACATGTACCTCACACCACATATGTACCTCACACACCATACATGTACCTCACACACCACACATATACCCACACACCACACATGTGGCACACACACCACACATGTACCCACACACCATACATGTACCATACACCACACATGTACCACACACCACACATATACCTCACACCACCACACATGTAACCCACCACATGTACCACACACCACATATGTACCTCACACACCACACATGTACCACACCACACATGTACCACACACCACACCTAACACACACCACACATGTACCTACACACCACACATGTACCTCACACACACACACCATGTACTCACACACCACACATGTACCTACACACCACACTACCTCACACACCACAATACACACACCACACATGTACCACACCACCACACATGTGGCACATAACACCACAAACACACACCACACATGTACCACAAACACACACCACACATCATGTATGTACCATACACCATACATGTATCACCTATAGCATATGTGCCACACACAGCACATACACCCTCCTGCCCAGTCAACATACATGCCTCTCACACTCAGATGAGCACGTGGCCTCCGCCTCTCCTCAGCAAGGCCATTGAATACTGCTCCTTGGAGCAAGCACTGCACCCCTCACACTGAGCTGGGGCCTGTGGAGAGAGATTTGCCTGACACCCTGGGTTCCCAGAAGGGCCCTCTGAGGCCCCTGAGCGTCAAGATGGAATCAGAGCTTAATTCGAGTCTGATCCTAATTTAGTTTCTGAAATGCTTTGAGCAAGCCCAAGTGTTCAGGCTTCTGATGGAGGTTTCAGCTGCGGGGGAAGTTTTCCCACTGGATGCGGTTTCACTGCGGCCCCCTGAAGCTCAGGATGCAGCGAGTTGCAGGGCGCCATCTGGTGGCCAAGCAGAAGAGACTGTCCCCCCCTCCCTCCCGGGACGTCACCCGTTCCACCTCCCCCAGCAGGGACCATCCCCAGACCTCTGGGGAATCTGAGGTCAGCCTCTTAGGGGACGTGGCCTGTTGCCTGGTGCCTGCACTTGCTCATGCAGACCAGAGTTTCCCACCCCAGTTCCTAGAAGCACCCCCCCCAATTCTAAAACACCTCAAACACCAAAGGGCGAGTGAAGCTGAAGATCCTAGATGAAGCTGGGGTGCTTCTTCCTGAGCTGACTCAGCAAACCGTGAGTCCTGTGGACAGAAGCACCCTGGGCCTCCTCATGGGGACACTCAGGGCCTGGCTCCGTGTCTTCTGGCTGCTCTCCCACATGCCTGGTGTGGGCTGGCTCTGTTGATGGCTCCCTCAGGGGATCAGGGGGTGTTTTAGCCCTCCTCTTCCTGCCCCACAAGTGTCTAAATCCTGATCCAAGGCAGGAAGAGGGGGACTGAGGGTGAGGGGTCATTCCTGGGCCCCCACACTGAGAAGACTTAGGTTCCCCATCACCTTCCTGGGTCTTGTACTTGGCCCCTGGCTCCTTGGGCGGCTGTTCCAAGGCTCCTTGGTGCTCCAGGTTCTGTGCCCCGCCACTTGCTTCCTTGGACCTCACTGTCTGCTCTACGGTTCCTGCTGTTTCTGCTCTGGCGCCTTCTGTCCCATCCCAGTCTCCTCAGCCCCCCCGCTTCCCAATTTCTCTCTGTGAGCTGGTCTCTCCTCTGCCTCACGCCCATCTCCTCAGACCTCTGCTTCCTCAGTTCCTTGTTCTGAGAGCTGGTCTCTCCCCTCCAGTTTTCTCAAGATCAGTGGGTCATTTGGCCATCTGGAGGGCTCTTTTGAACCCCAACTGAGTCCTGAGAGCTCCATGCCAGCCTCTTCCCAGGACCTCCCCCCAGACAGCTGTTTCCATGGGCCTACAGCCTCTTCCTGGGGTCCCCAGCTCAAGCATGGGCCCCAGCTCTGGGGCTGATGTCGGCACTCCTGACCAGCTTCCCCGCAGCAGGTTAGACCCTAGCCTGGGCCAAGGCTAGAGCCACAGGTAAAAAAGGGTCATGCTGACAGGAGGCCAGAACCCATCCAGGGGACACCCGTGAATGGGTGCTTCCACCACTAAGCTGTGGGAACACTCATAAACGGGCGCTTCACCACCCAGGCTATGAGCAGTGCTTTATTCTGTGACTGCTGACATCCCAGGCAGACACAGGAGCTGAGGGTCAGTCAAGGCATTCTGGGGCAGAGTGTTCCAAGGGAGGCCAGGGCTGGCTGCTGAGGGGCAGTGGTTCAGGGCTGGAAGGGGGGTCAGAGGTCACAGGCACTGACACCAGGGAGGCCTGATGGGACAGGTGAGACCGGCTTTCCATAGTGGGCTGCATCCTCTGGGTGTGGGGAGAAGTGGATTGCATCTGCCTGCCACACTTTGACTTCCTGGAACTGCTGCTTGAGACCCAGACTAGGTTAGAAGACAGGAAGCTCTGAAGGGCTCATGTTCCTGCTGCTGGGCTGGGTCCTGCCACTAGTGGGCTCTGGTCCCACTGCTGGACTGTATCCTGCCACCAGGGGCGCTGGCTTTGCTGTTAGGTTGTGTGCTGTCACCAGGGGGCGCCGGTCCCTCCGATCAACTGTTTCCTCCCACTAGAGGCTGCTAGTCCCCACCACATTGTCCTGCCAGTAGGCGGAGCTGGTACCATTGCTGGACTGTGTCCTGCCAACAAGGGGCGCTGGGCCCTCCCACCAATGGACTGTTTCCTCCCACTAGGGGTGCTAGTCCCACCACTACACTGTCCTGCCAGCAGGGGCGCTGCTTCTCCTGCCGGGCAGTGGTGTCCTACCACCAGGGGCCTCTGCTCTCGCTATGAGGGAGGGAGGTGCCCTCTGGGTACTGCCAGCTCACTCCTATTTTGTGATGCTCTGGAGCTCCCTGGACTGAGGCAGTTTTCTCTGCAGCTCTTGAGTTTGAAGCAAAAGCCTGGTTGTCTGCAGGGCCCTTTTCCTGATGCCCTGGGGCGACCGTCGCTGTCTACACCTACCAGCTGTTTCCTGGTTACAAACACAGTGGCTGGGAGCACTGGGTCTGCGGTGTGTCTCCGATGCCCCCAACCCTCCCAGATCCCCAGAGTGAGGGGTGCAGACCCCAGAGCAGAGACCTCCATGTGGAGGCCAACCCCAGACCCCGGGCCTGGACAGAGCCAGTGGTAGGACAGAGCATGGCACGTAAGAGCACATGGGGCTCTCCCCAGCCTCGGGCACCTGGAACTTGGCGGCGCCTCTGCTCTGTTCCTGTGGGTCTGTGGCCTTCAGGATGTTCCAGCACATGAGCAAATCAGAGGCTAAAGCCTCGATCACTCCAGTCTGCTAGCGAAGCCCCCAGGACGCTAAATGAGGCTGTCTGAGACTCTGCTTTTGAATCTTGAGGGCTGTTCTTTTTCCCCCACTTTGCATTTATTTTAAAGAAAATAATGTAAAACACGAGTCTGAGTGAGATCCCTGGAAGGGGAGGGGGCAGAGGTGTCTCCCTCACCCGCAGCGCCACCCCCTGCACGGCCTGGCTCCTGCTGCTGCTCGCTGAGGCTCGGGGATAGTCCAAGTGAAAACACTCCCATTATGAGTTCCCGGCTAGAACATCTCTGATTAGATCTTAAAGGCATTTATTAATGTGTGCCAAAGGCCAAAGCCGGTCCCACATTATGAGCAAATGCTGGTGATGTCAGGAAAACGGGGCAGCCTGCCAGAGTGTGGGGTGTCTCGGCCAGTCCCCTGTAGAGCGGGGCCCCTGCCGGTCGGGGGTGCAGGAAGTGGTTAGGGTCAGGGAAGAGGCTGCTGAGAGGGCAGAAATCTCCGGTGCAGGGAAAGAGGGACCCGGCGGCCGCCCAGAAACCCCATCACACGCCAGTGCCTCTGAGAGACAGGCGAATGCAGGCCCAGCCCTCTGCGCTTGTGCAGATACATACGGCGCTGAGGAGCAGCCTGGCCCTGGAGCGCTAAAGGAAATTCAGAAGAACCAGCAGGATGGGCAAGTGGGTCCCGAAGCACCATGGTGGACAGCTCTGTGCAATGGACCACAAGGGGCCAGGGCCTCTATGTGGGTCAGAACTCAGGAGCCGTGATGCTTCCACATGGGTCTGTGGGCTGTGGGCCTCCATGTCGGTCAGAGCTCAGGTGCTGTGGCCCACCAAGAGGGTCAGAACTCAGGGGCGGTGGGCCCTTCCTGATGGGTTTGGAACTTTTCAGAAGCGTGGCCCTCCACATGGCCAGAACCACTCGAGAACCATAGGTCTTCCCTGTGGACTGGAACCACTCAGGGGCCGTGGACCATTCCATGTGGGCCGCACCACGCAGGAGTTGGTCCACACACTCCTTGCTTGACCTTATTCCAAGGGAAAATTCCTGAGAATTTCAAACCTTGCCCCGGGGCCCGGGGGGGGGGCTCAGGCCTCGCGGGTCGAAGACCCCTGGGCTGTTGAGTGTCTGACCGGCGGGCGGCCGCCCTTCAGGGAGCTCTGAGCCTCTGAGGCTGGCTAGAGCCCCGCAGGGCCGGTGCAGGGCCTAGGGGAAGGCCCCTGGAAGGGAACCGCAGGGGAGTGGGGGGGGCTGAGCCTGGGTGGACGGCAGGGGAGGCCCCGTGCCTCCGCGCTTTCTTTTGTTCTTTCCATTTCTAGTTTAGAAGTTTCCAGAAGCCCCGGCCAGCTGTGGTGCAGCCCTGCTGCCTGGAGCGAGGGGCTGGGGAGCTGGTGACTGGGGTCAGAGAGGACCTGGGCTCTAAACCGCACTTCCCAGCAGCCGCGGCTGGTGCGTAGGGGGCGGGAGGGGGGGGCTCAGCTTCGCGCCCTCATTCCCTCCCTTTACAGAAATGCCACCTGGGGGTCCCGCATGCCCCAGCTCAGGGTATGCGGCCTGGTACACCCCGTCGAGGCCGCCCCTGCCCGCGCCCCGCCTGCTCGCCCGCCTTGATCCCGCAGCCTGACAGCCCCGCGCGGCCGGGCCTAATTGAGCCCGTCACCTGGGACTTGGTTCAAAGGCAACGACGCCGTAAACCACCTCCAGGCCCGCGCCGCAGCGGCCCGGCGAACAAAGAGCCCCCCGACCCACTTCAAACGCGCCCGCGCTCGGCGGCCAGATGGCGCAGGGTCGGGGTCCGCCGAGGCGCCCCCAAGGAGGCCGCGCGCCCGGCGCCTGCCTGCCCGGCTGCCCCGCGTGCGCCACGCCCAGGCTGGGGGCGCGGAGAGGGCCGAGACCCGCACGGGGGCGCCAGGCCCTCGCCCCGCGCACCCCCGCACGGCCAGGTGGGTGGGCGCTCCCCCGCGCGGCGCCCCATTCTCCCAGCTCCCGGGAGACGGGCTTGCGCGGGCGTCGGGTGAGGAACGACCCCGACTCACGGCCTGCCAGAGCCTGCCGCGCCTCCTAGGGTCTCCAGGGGTCCCTTCGGCCAGCGCCGAGGTCTCCCCCGCGGGCGGGTCACGGTGCGCCAGCCGCGCGCCTCGGCCCAGGAGACGCCCCCCGCGCGTCCTCACCTCCAGGGAGCGCGTCAAGCGGACCGGCCCCGCGCCGGGCCGGGGCCGAGCGCCAGGGCCACGCAGCAGACAAAGCCGCGGCGGTGGCCGAGCTGGGGGTGCCCGCGGCCGGGGGCCCGGGGGAGCAGAACTGAAAGCGCCTCCCGGGGGCGGAGGCCGCGGCGCAGGCCCCGAGCTGGGCCGGCCCCTGCCGCAGCGGCCAATCAGCGCGCCGGCCTCGCCGCCGCCGACTATTTAGCCACCCAGCCCGGCTAGAGTTTCCAAAAAAGTTAGAATAACTTCCTCTCTTGCAGCCCCGGCTTCGCACGGGCCGGCCTGGAAACCCGAGCCTCGCCGCGGCCACTGGGGAGCCCGCGAGCGCGCGCTCGGCGCCCCGCGCCCCCAGCCCCACGCGCCCCGGGCGGGCAGCATGGAGGAGGGATCCAGCTCACCCGCGTCCCCGTGGACAGCCTGGGCACCAGCGAGGAGGAGCCCGAGCGACAGCCCAAGCGCTTCGGGCGGAAGCGGCGCTCCAGCAAGAAGTGGAGTGAGGACGGCAGCCCGACGCCGGGCAAGCGCGGCAAGAAGGGCAGCCCCCGGCGCGCAGTCGTTCGAGGAGCTGCAGAGCCAACGCATCCTCGCCAACGTGCGCGAGCGCCAGCGCACACAGTCGCTCAACGAGGCCTTCGCCGCGCTGCGCAAGATCATCCCCACGCTGCCCTCGGACAAGCTGAGCAAGATCCAGACGCTGAAGCTGGCCGCCAGGTACATAGACTTCCTGTACCAAGTCCTGCAGAGCGACGAGATGGACAATAAGATGACCAGCTGCAGCTACGTGGCCCACGAGCGCCCTCAGCTACGCCTTCTCCGTGTGGCGCATGGAGGGCGCGTGGTCCATGTCCGCCTCCCACTAGCGCCGCGCCACCACCCGCGCCCGGACCGGCGCGCCCCGCGTAGGTGCCGCGCGCGCGCGCGCGCGGGGCCAGGCATCCCCTGCGAGCTGGCGGGGTGGCCGCTGGGTTGTTCTTCCCGCAGGGGAAGGACCCCTCCTCCCCGCGTGCCCGGGGACGCCTACCCGCCGCCTTGCGCAGCCTTGGGGGCGAGCTGGTGAGCGTGACCTTTGGCATTCCAGGTGCTGCGTGAGGGCTCTACCATGGGGGTGAGGAGCTGACTGTCGAGAGTGCCGAGAGGTGGAGACCCGCTGCCCTCAGATCCTCTGCGGGAGCTGCCTGCCCGGCTCGGGTTGATGGTGGCCCGGTCCTCGCGCTCTCCCGGGGTGGGTTGGGGTCCGCGGTGATACACAGTGCGGTGATACATTAATTCTGGTTCTGCGGAGGTCGCTCACTGTCGGGGCTGCTGGCACCGGGTACCCCCTGCTGCCCTGCGCCTTGGCGGGGCGAGGAGGGCGCGCGCCGCGATTGCCCTGATGGGCTTAGAGGCAAGCGGGCAGCGAGGGCCGGCGGACTCTTCCCCTGGCTGGTCCGTGTCTGGGGCATCCCGAGCGCCCGCGGGCAGGTGGAACTGAGCCGAGAGTCTCTGGGCGCATTTGTCTGGAAAGTCCCCGAGGGGCGCCCCCCGGCCCTGCGTCCTGGCCATGAGGAAGCGCCGCTGCCGTGGCCTCAAAGCGGGGTCCAGGCAGAGGGGCCTGGCAGCCGCCCGGTCAAAACCTACGCCTCAGGCCCTTTCGGCGGCCCGGAGCTGCGGAGACGCGACCCTTCCCAGCTCCCGAGGTGGCGAAGGTCGGGCAGGGCCAGCCACCAGCTCGGGGGGTCGCGGAACAAGGCAGCTTAATTCCTTCGTCTTGCGCGGTTCAGCTTCTGGCTCCCTTTGCGGTGATGTTTGAGAAGCCGCACTCGGCAATGGATTTAGATGCGTCAGGCCAGGCCTCCCGCCGGGTCCTTTCCCGGTCCCTACTGTCTGCCTCCATCTGCCTTTCCCAGGACAGCACGAGTTTAACACAGGTGGATTTTAATTCGCTTTTCTAGCTTTCCTTCTTCTGCCTCTGTGCCAAGAGGTATTTGGGAGAAAAAACATCCCCACCCCACCCCATAATATCATTTTATAGCTTTTGTTTTGGAAGGGGGAAAAAAAAAAAGACTTTTGAGCTGAGAATAACTTTTTGGGAATCCTCTCCTATCTGTGTCAAAAACCAGATGGAAAGTGTCCGTATCACATATTTCTCTAGGAAAGAAAGTTTGAATTGGCTGAGCGCTAAAATGCCACAGTGCGGTGATCCATTAATTCTGGTTTCGCTGTCTAAGTTACGAGCATCCATTATTTCATCCCATTTGGTCTTTCCACCGCCCATGGCTTACAGCAGTTTGAAATAGGAAGGAGCAGATGGGGGTAACCTCTTTTTAAAAACATGCACTATGTAACTTTGTGTAAAGGAAACGTCCACAGAAATTATTGTTGTGTTCTAGTCCCTCCAGAAAAATGGCTACAAACACACCAGCAGCTATTTAGTAGGTTCCTTTAAAAATCACCCTGCAAAATTCGCTTCCTAAAACACAGAGAGAACCTGGCAAAGATGAGATGGAGATTGATTCATAACGGCATTTGGTAACAAGCAGATAGGAATCGCCAAGTGTTTGTTGAGAAAAAATTTCTTACAATGCAGGATTACGAGGGCTTCGAGCAAGTTGTCTGCCGCGGCCTGTTTGTTTTTATTTTGGTGCTTGCGGGGCTGAGGGATTCAGGCCCTTCATGCCGACTAACACTTCACAGGGGAGAAAGGAAAGTCTTCCTCTGTGGTGATTCTCGGATCTTATTGCTCTGTCCGTGGCGGGTACTGGGTTCTGGGTCCATCTGTCTCCTCTGGGCGTGTGTTGCTCCGTTGGTGTTGCTTTGCTGTCTGAAGTGATCGCTGAGCCGCTGGCGTTATGTGTGACGCTGTACAGGACCATCGGCTATAAGTCTCTGCTGCGAGCCTCCGAACTTTGGGGGAAATTGTGTTTTTCCTGTCTGATGTGAGATAACGTGGGACAAAGAACTAGAAACGCCTGAATTGCCCCCGAAGAAAGGAGCCATGGCTGGGCTCGGCAGGGCTTCCCCCGGTCTAACGACACAGATACACAATAAACCAGGTGTCTCTGGGCACTTGCTGGTCTTCTAATAGAAAGATCTCCCAAGCAGTTTTCCACTTTTCCCCGTCGGGTGCCGGCAGGACCGTGAGCCCCAGCAGACCCGGGTCCCCGGGTGGCTATTCTCAGACCGTTGACTGCGCGCCGCCCTCGCTCCCAGCCTGTGGACGCCTTTTCCTCCTTCCTGAAAGATGGACTGAGGGGAAGGTTCGTGGCGGTCTCAGAAGGCAAGATAGTTTCCAGCAGAAATAAATTCGGCCGGCCACTGTCGTGAAGAATGGAACTGCAGAAGCCGAGGAGCGTTTTTGGACGGCCATAAGAAGTGGCAGGTGTGCCCACGGGAAACAGGTGACGTCCTGTGTCAGGCACTGTGGGAGAGCCCACGCAGCAGGGGCCGCCTGCGGGGTGGGTCCCCATCTCCTGCTGCCCCACTTAGGGAAGGGAAGCCCTGTGAGTGGCGCCTGGGGCCGGACTGCGGCCCTTTAGGCTGCTCCTCGAGACGGCACTTTCCTGACGACCCAGGAAGGCTGTTTCCAGACAAGTCCCGAACCTGAAATAATTATGTTTTCATCATCATCCTTGCGTCTCTGTTTCTGGGTCCACAGCACAGATGCCAGATTTCGTTTTGCCTGGCAGAAAGATCATAAAGTAAACTCTTTCTAAGCAGAGCACTATAACTCATGGCTTTCGTTTAAATCTGGGCTTTAAAAAAACAAATATTTTAATAAGCCAATTTTAAGGGCTGAGGTTTTATGACAGTTTTTAAGCTTGGTATTTATATTAATCTATTCTCACTGGTATCTTTAAAACCCTGTGACTGGCTGCTGGAATGTCTGTTTATGTTTGTGTCCTTTTCCCGAGAAAGGGCAGTGTGCTGTGAGGGTGACCCACACACAGCGTGGGCGCTCACGGAGCTCAGAATCGGGCAGTAAAACGCAGAGAGGAAGGAGATAGTGCGGCCGAGAACAGAGCACCACGGCAGCTCCGGGGAAGTTCTGAGTCCAGCCAAGAAGAAACCGTAAACACAATTGCTTCGGAGAGGTTCCCTCACAGCCTCCTGGTTCCACATGACAGAACATGGTATAGACACACACACATGCACACACGCACGCACAGGAGCTTGTTAAAGCAGTGACACCCAGGGGTCAGAGAGATGGTACAGCAGCATGTGCTTATTTTGCACAAAACAGGCCTGTTTTGATACATGGAACCATCTGTGACCTCTGAGCACTGCTTGGAGAAATTCATGAGTACTGAGTCAGGAGTGAGCCCTGAGCACGTAGCCAGGAGTGAGCCCTGAGCACTTAGCCAGGAGTGAGCCCTAAGCACAGTCTGGAGTGAGCCCTGAGCACAGAGCAGAGAGTCAGGTCTTAGCCGCATAGGTGGCTTCTTTAAACAAAAACAAACAGTATCAGGTTCCTAATGAGCAGAGTGGCTCGTTCTCATCTCCTGATTGCACCGCGTGTACATGTATGTGAGTGGGCGTGTGTGTTATGCGTGTGTTGGGTACATGTGTGTTTGCATGTGCGTGAGTGTGTGTGTTTGAGTATGCGTGGTACGTGTTTGCATGTGCATGGGTTCGTGTGTGTGAGTGAGCATGTGCATTTGCATGTGTGTGGGTACATGTATGTGTGTATATGTGTGAGTGAGCATGTGTTTGCATGTGCATGGGTACATGTATGTGTGTGTGTGCGCCATGCGTGTGTGAGTGAAGAGTTTGAGGAAAGAAAACATTTTAGGGAATCCACAGTGACCTCCGAATAATAAACTTAGGATAAACACTACACAAGATTAAAAATATTTTCTGTTGTAGTGAGCAAGTTATCTAAGAAATTTTACTGTGCCTCATTTCAGAGTAACAAGCTAAAATGCTCCTGAATTTTCAATAAGACCCCCTCCTCCTCCCTGGTGCTGGAGGCGTGAGGTGAGGAGAGCTGCAGTGTGTCGCCAGCATTAATGAGAAGGGCCCAATATATATAAATATATATATATATATATACACACACATATATAAAAGTGTACACAATTTTATAAATACTTTCATAATTCCAAAATAAAGAATAACATTCTAGATAATATCAGGGATGAAAAAATTCCACTGTGTGCATTCATTCCTATACTAATAAGATATTTTTTAAAATTATTATTTATTTTTTAAAACCCAAATGGATTTTTTTTTTAATTTTTTATTTTACTACCATGAGAACAACATTACAAAGGTGTTCATAATTGGGTCTCAGTCATATATTGTTCCAGCACCCATCCCTTCACCAGTGCCCCATTCCCACCACCAATGTCCTCACATTCCCTCTCTCCCAGCTCCAGAACAGGCATTTCTTCCTTCGCTCCCTTTCTCTCTGTCTCTCTCCGTCTCTCCTTCATCTTCCCCAATCCTTATTATACCATGTGATATACAGAATTACAAGGATGTTCATAATTGGGTCTCTACAATACAGTGTTCCAGAATCCATCCCTCCACCAGTGCCAATTCCCACCACCCAATCCCCAAACACACCCACCCAAACCCTGCCTGCCCCCATTGCAGGCGCATTTTACTTATAAGATATTCTTCAAAGAAATATTTGTATGTACCCAAAACACTGGTATTGTTACTGGTGCCCGCTCGAGCAAATTGATGAATAACGGGATTCAAGTGATCAAGTGACCCAAAACACACATCATTTGCTTTTTTTTTTCTTTTTTGGGTCACACCCGGCAATGCTCAGGGGTTTCTCCTGGCTCTGCACTCAGGGAATTACTCTTGGCGGTGCTTGGGGGACCATATGGGATGCCGGGGATTGAACCCAGGCCGGCACAGGCCGGCCGCTGCAAGGCAACGCCTACCTGCTGGGCTATCGCTCCGGCCCCCACCATTTGCTTTTTAAGACACCTGAAAATCTATGTTGGTTTTCAGGAAATTCGCTCACGCAGTTTGGAGGGCAATGGTTGGTAAAAATTATTCACCAAGAAGTAGAGATTACTTGTGTAGATTTCGCATCCCTTGCAGTTACGGGGCGGGGGAGAGGGAGGGAGGGAGGAGAGCAAGACTCTTAACTTGGTCGTGGTGATCCCAAATTAATATTCGTCCTAGGAGCGGGTTTTTGTGTCTTGGTTCCATTAATGATCCTTTGAATGCAGAGTAGGTGCGTTCCACTCACTGCTGCTCACTGTTGGCTCTGGCCCGAGCTCTGATGTTGGTGCCATGGCCTGCTTGTGGCCGTCCACACAGATTCAGTGGGGTTTGCTCCGTGGCTGCTGTCTGTGGCCCCCGGGTGCTCCAGCCAGCCACAAAGCTGCGTGGAACTTCTCGTTGAACCTGGGTGGAGCCTCGCAGGACTGGAACGGCCATGCTCATGCGTCCCCCTGCTCTTGCTGGGCCTCTTCTGGCACTGTGGCGGGATGGGGGAAGAGGACAGGGTGTGTGGACACTGGGTCTACTGCCCAGGGTAGACGGGGTGGCTGGGGTGCTCGGACGACAGTGACCGAGCTTCCCGAGCTTTCATGGACCCTCAGGCGTCTCTCTGAGTCAGCACCCCACACACCCCTGTCTGTTGCTTGGCGTGCAGCTCGAACCCAAGGGCCCCAGGTGTTTTGGGAGCAACTCTGCTCTTTGTAGCCCCCTGGGCCCGAGGAGGGGGCACTGTGGTACAGCCATGACCACGGCCGCCTGCCTGCCCACTGTTTCCTCTGTGGCCACGTTGGTATTTATTTCTCTGCTCTGTGCGTCTCGTCGGCCACACTCAGGAAAGAAAATCCAGGGCATGACCTTGGTTTCTGTTAACCCTTCTTGGGACATCAATACCCAGCTCAGAGCATGAGGTTTGTGGGTGCTCCCGGGGACCTCGCCCTCCACCCCCAGAAACCCAGCACCCTCACTGCTCGCACATTCCGTCTGCTGTGCGGAAGTGCCACTCTTCTCGGCCATCTGTTCTCAGCACGGCCCTCTCTCAAGAGATGCCACAACATCTGGCTTCTGGTACTGGTTTGGCACATGGTTGAGCCGGGTTTGATGCCTGGCACCCCATAGGGTCCCCGAGCCCTGCCAGGAGTGATTCCTGAGTGCAGAGTCAGGAGGGAAGCCCTGAGAACCACTGGGAGTGGCCCCAGGCACAAAGAGATTTGGGCAACAGCACCCTTGGGCGACAGCAACCCTTGGGCTTCATATGCTGGTTCTGGCGGCTACCCCCGAGGGCTGAGCACAGCCGAGGGTTTGTGTCTCAGTCTGCTGGCATGCTGAACTCTGCTGGGGGCAGTTTAGGGAGGCCTGCTTCTCTCTCCTGCACCGAGCAGGTGGGCCCAGCACCTTGGGGAGGATGTTACTGACCACGGGTGCCGAGGGCCGCACCCCTGCCTGTCTGCCCCCTCCTGGGCTTCCCTGCGGTGCCAGCACTGTGCAGGCGAGGGCACTGTGTGCCAGCAGTGGTTGGGGAACAGCGCCTTGCCGCAGGCTGACGGGGCCAAGGCAAGAGTGCTGAGCACCACTCCCCCGGGCTCCATGAGCAAACAGTGTCTTGTCTGCCCTCACATATCTCTGCGTGAGATAACCTCGGTGTGCCCTGTGCAGAGACGAACACGTGGACACTGGCCGCTTTCCTCTGCTCTGCTGAGTGCCCAGATGCAGACTTAGGACAGGGTGACTGGGCGGGGGTGGGGGGTGTCTGTTGAGCAATTCCAGACGCCGTCCCTGCACACCCCATCCTTCCTGGTAGCACGCACACACACACACACACACGCACACACATGCACACAAGCCGTCCTGGGCCAGTCCATGCTTCTCTTGCCTTTAGGGCCTGGAAGGTACCCAGTGAGGGGCAGGGGCTGGCCAGAACTCCAGCCCTCCTGGGCTGCGTCCTCCCGAGAAGTAGTTAGGGAGGGTCCGTTTAAGACTGTTTCGCTGCTGCATCTCAAACTCTCTCTCTCTCTCTTTTTGCTTTTTGGGTCACACCCAGCGACGCTCAGGGGTTTCTCCTGGCTCTACACTCAGGAATCACTCCTGGCAGTGCTCGGGGGACCATATGGGATGCCGGGATCGAACCTGGGCCAGCACAGGCCGGCCGCGTGCAAGGCCCTACCCGCTGGGTTATTGCTCCGCCCCATCTCAAACTCTCTTACTTCACTTTTAAATCTTCTTAACGTCTGTTTCGCTGTCACCATGGTGGGGTGGCACCAGGTCTGGCTTAGGGTCTGTGCACTCATGCCATGAGACTGAGTGCCCATGTCCCTGAGTCCCTGTGTGCCCGAGTGCTGTGTGCCCGTGTGCTGTGTGCCCGTGTGCCCGTGTGCTGTGTGCCCGTGTGCTGTGTGCCCGTGTGCTGTGTGCCCGAGTGCTGTGTGCCCGTGTGCTGTGTGCCCGAGTGCTGTGTGCCCGAGTGCTGTGTGCCCGAGTGCTGTGTGCCCGTGTGCTGTGTGCCCGAAAGTGCTGTGTGCCCGAGTGCTGTGTGCCCGAAGTGCTGTGTGCCCGAGTGCTGTGTGCCCGAGTGCTATGTGCCCGAGTGTTGTGTGCCCGAGTGCTGTGTGCCCGAGTGCTGTGTGCCCGGAAGTGCTGTGTGCCCGTGTGCTATGTGCCCGAAAGTGTTGTGTGCCCGAGTGCTGTGTGCCCGAGTGCTGTGTGCCCGAAGTGCTGTGTGCCCGTGTGCTATGTGCCCGAAAGTGTTGTGTGCCCGAGTGCTGTGTGCCCGTGGTGCTGTGTGCCCGAGTGCTGTGTGCCCGAAAGTGCTGTGTGCCCGAGTGCTGTGTGCCCGAGTGTTGTGCCCGAGTGCTGTGTGCCCGAAAGTGCTGTGTGCCCGAGTGCTGTGTGCCCGAGTGCTGTGTGCCCGAGTGCTGTGTGCCCGAAAGTGCTGTGTGCCCGAAAGTGCTTTGTGCCCGAAGTGCTGTGTGCCCGAGTCCTGTGTGCCCGTGTGTTCATGTCCCCATGTCTCTGTGTGCCCATGACTGTTTGTCCATGTGCCCACGTGGTGATACGGATCAGACTGTGGCCTCCCCCCACCCTGCAAATCCCGGCTGCTCTGAGGGTGACAACTCTCCTGAAGCAGCCTTGAGGATGGGACCTGGGCCTTCCTTGTGCCTTCCCAGGCCTCGTGGTGCTGGGGCCCCGGTGCCATGGCGGGGATGGCAGGAGGGTGACGTGGTTTCCTCAGCATGTCTCGGTTCTGTGAGTGTGAACCTGCCCTTGTAGTGTTAAGGCGAGAAAGGGCAGAGTTTTCGGAAATGGCCAGGAAAAGGGGGAGTCTGGGATCTGGGCTCGTGCAGGGGCCGGGTGAGTCCCTGTGCCCACGCCACAGACCCTCGCACGCTGAAAGATGCGGTCCCGGGAGGAAAGCGACTGTGAAAGCCCGTGACACCTGCACCGCCACGGTGCTGACAGCAGGGCTGCGGCCCTCAGGGCCTCTTCTGGCTTTGCGCCAGACACGTGTGGCCTTGTGAGGGCGTCAGGGGAGCCCCCCCATAGCCCTGACTTTGAGGGGCTTTGGACCTCCAAGTGCTGTCTGAAGTAGGGGACGCTGTCTGTCCTCAGCCGGCGCGTCCCTTAGCTGCCCACTCATGACCCTTCCCCAGGGATTTCATGAGCTCAGTGTGTCTCAGGGCCACTGAAACATGGGCAGTGAGGGGCTCCCTCTTCCCAATCCTTCCGCCTGACTCGGAGCTGTCACTTGGATCCCATGGACAGGCGCCACTTTCAGCCCGAGGATTGTCTGGACACAAATCTCAGGAGGCAGGGCCCGGCCCCAGGGAAACCGACAGTCACTTGTGGCTGTGTGGCCAGACCTGGAGTGTTGTCGTGCTGAACTGTGGAGTTCCCTGCATGGCTGCCGGCCCCATGCCGGGCTCTGGCTCCACCCCTCATGCACACCCATCTCCCCAGCAGAGCCCGTGTGCTGCCGCCTTGTAGGGTTGGGACCATTGTTTCTCATCAGAGCCGTGATCTCGGGGTCGTCCCTGACGGCAGGCCAGCAGTGAGGTCAGGAGGTCTCTGAGCCTCCCCATGGGCTCTACTCGGGAGTGGAGTGTGTGAGGCCCCCAGGAGACCCGTGACCCCCCGTGGCTCTGGTGAGTGAGGGAAATTCCGCCCATGCTGCAATCCGCGGGGCCCAGCGTGGCTTCCGGGTGGCTTCCGGGTTAATCTCTTGGGTCCCAGTGCGGCTTTCTGGGTTAATCTCTGCCACTGTCCTGCCTCTGCCACTGTCCTGCTCTTGGTTCCACAGTTCCTGCTACCACGGACAAGTCGCAGCCACTCTGGGCTCGGTGTCCATAGCAGAGTGAGGGGACACAGTCTTGTGTTGTCTGGCCAGAGACGTCCCGAGGGCCCAGTGACCGGGGTATGTGGTCTGTTGGCCACAGAACGGAAAACAATGACCCTCCAAACGTGGGCCCCTCATGGGACAGCCATGGATGGAATCCATGCACAGGCCACAGGGCACGGCCAGCCCAGCACCAGGGCCTGTCCATGGCAGAGAGGGTACACTGCCAGCCCTGCAGCCCCGAGGTGCACTTGTGAGCCGAGAATCGGCTGCTTAGAGGAAAGGCGGCAGGCAGCGAGGACAGGCGGGATGCCTCAGTCACGGGCGCCGCTTGGGATGACAAGAAAGTTCTAGAACTAGACGGTGATGGAAACGGCATAGTGGTGTGAAGGCCGCCTTTCATTCTATGAACTTTGTCTTTGTTTTGTCTCAGGGTGTCAGTCGGGGGCTGCTCTCCTGCCAGTGCCTGGATGGGCTGAACCTGGGGTCATTGGGGCTTCTCAGGGCAGCCTGTGCTGGGCCCTCGGGCTCTCCCTGCGCTGCCCTGAACTTGGTGATGTTCAGAGCAGCAGAATTGACGCTGCGTCTTCCCCCCAGATGTGTGGACACCGCAGTAGTTCTGCGTGGTCACTGTGGCCGCCCCTGAGGGCCACTCAGGTGCTGTGCTGAGTTTCCAGAGATGCAGCCCCCGGCCCGAGGAGCCCCTACCCACAGATATGTGTCCTTCCGTCCCCACCACCTGTTTCCTCTGAAAGACGAGCCCGTGGGGTGCCCAGCACACGCTCTCTGGGGGTGGGAACGCCGGGCCCCGAGGTTCAGCCACCGTGGGAGGCTCTGGGCAATGCTGGCCGGGACTTGCCTGTGAGCATCTCACTCTGAGCACCCGGAGTGGCCCCAAGCCCAGGCCTGGCCGCCTACTAGCAGCTCCCTCAGGGGCACAGAGCTTCAGAGTCAACCAGACGGGCAGTGCCCAGGCTGGGCTTGGACTTCGCTGCCCTTGGGGAAGTGGGTGCTGGTCTGGGGATGCTCCCCAGAGAGGGGACGCGGGGTGTCAGAGGCTCACTCAGACCCCTGGGTCAGCCCTGGCCTCCCCTCTGTGCTATTTGTCTTTGGAGAGCAGACGGGAAGGAGGGTGGAGACCCCCACTGCAGCAGTGGGTGTGTGTGTTCCGAGAATCCAGGGGTCCAGGAGGGCACGTGGCCTTAGGGTCACTACTGTAAGGGCAGTGGCAGGGCCGGGGCACAGGGTGAAGGGAGCAGGGTGAAGGCAACACTTGCCTTGCCGTGGGAGCCTGTGGGTTGGGTCCTTGGCTCTGCAGAGACTAAACAGCCACAGGGGTCACAGCAGAGGAGGATGAAGGGAAAGAGGACCCAAAGAGGAAGTCACTCCTGGAGATGGTGGCGACGTCCCTGGCACCAAGGGCCATGCCGCCAGGCTTGCCCCATGCCGGGCAGAGAAACTGCTGACCTGGTGCAGGCTTGGGCACCCGCGAGTGTCCATTGTCCCCCTGCGTCTGTCAGGCTTGTCTGTCAGGCATGGCTGAAGTTCCGCTGCCGGGCCACAAGTCCTGGGTCAGCGATGCATCAGTGGAGCCTGGGGAATACTGCAAACAGCACGGGGCTCCAGGGCGGACAGTCAGGCGCAGGAGGGAGAGCAGAGCCCTGGTGCATACGGGCGGCTCCATGCCCGCTTAGCAGCCTCTGCCTGGTCACCAGCGCACACCCGGACAGCAGCGCCTGCCTGGTCACCAGCTCACACCCGACAGCAGCGCCTGCCTGGTCATCACTGCACACCCGGACAGCAGCGCCTGCCTGGTCACCAGCTGCACACCGGACAGCAGCGCCTGCCTGGTCATCACTGCACACCCGACAGCAGCGCCTGCCTGGTCACCAGCGCACACCCGGACAGCAGCGCCTGCCTGGTCACCAGCGCACACCCGACAGCAGCGCCTGCCTGGTCACCAGCGCACACCCGGACAGCAGCGCCTGCCTGGTCACCAGCGCACACCGGACAGCAGCGCCTGCCTGGTCACCAGCGCACACCCGGACAGCAGCGCCTGCCTGGTCACCAGCGCACACCCGGACAGCAGCGCCTGCCTGGTCACCAGCTGCACACCCGGACAGCAGCGCCTGCCTGGTCACCAGCGCACACCCGGACAGCAGCGCCTGCCTGGTCACCAGCGCACACCTGGACAGCAGCGCCTGCCTGGTCACCAGCATACACCGGACAGCAGCGCCTGCCTGGTGACCAGCGCACACCGGACAGCAGCGCCTGCCTGGTCACCAGCGCACACCGGACAGCAGCGCCTGCCTGGTGACCAGCGCACACCCGGACAGCAGCGCCTGCCTGGTCACCAGCGCACACCGGACAGCAGCGCCTGCCTGGTCACCAGCGCACACCCGACAGCAGCGCCTGCCTGGTCACCAGCGCACACCGGACAGCAGCGCCTGCCTGGTCATCACTGCACACCCGGACAGCAGCCTCTGCCACATCTGCTTTTCCTCCTTTCTGGCTTTTCCACCATGTCTGTCCGGCAGCGCTGTCTGAGCCGGGCCAGAACCAACTTTGCTGCCACCTCTGGATCGGGTCCCCGACCCGGCTGTGCTCGGCCCCTCACACTGGGTGGTTCTGGCCGGTAGACATGAGCTGGACCAGCTCACCCACTGGTGGTGTCCACTACACCCTGCCCGGCCCTGCCGAGGCTGTTGGGAGACGAGCCCCTTTTTGGGAGTTTGTGGGCTGCTCCTCACCCTCGCCCCCACCCCACAAGGCCCCGAGGACTCCCTCAGCCCCCCAGCCACAGCCCCTGCGTCTGCATCCTGGCTCCTTCCTTGTGTGCTTGGACACATTCAGCCTGTGTCAAGACGCCCGTGGTCCCCCCTCTGCACCCAACCTGACTGGAGCTTGTCTGCCTCTGGGTACTGGTTGGTGGGTCACTGGTCTCAGAGGTGCCAAGGTCCCCCAAGCTCCTGGCCGCGGTGACGGTAAAAGTGGGGCGACTCCACAGTCTCTGGGAGCTCCCGTTCACACTGGCTACTGACGGCTGAGTCTGCTGGGGTGGAGCCGGCCCTCAGACTCTGTGCAGGCTCTGTGCCCACCTCTCCTGCCCTTGCCCCAGGCCTGAGGGTCTCACGTGTTGTAGGATGAGCAAAGGGGATGTGGCACAGGCCTGGGGCCTGTCCTGGGAGCCCTGGAGGCCCTCATCCCGACCCGGCACTGCCGGTGCAGCAGAGAAGAAACAGGAGGTTAAGGGCCGGGAACTGGGCCAGGGCCTCCTGCAGGTATCACAGCTACAGGAGAGGGAGGATCTTGGTGGGTTACAGCAGGATGGTTGGCTCAGTCCTGAGCAGGGGAGGGGCTGAGCGGGGGTGAGGGAAGGGCTGTGGGGCTCAGTGTGGAGCAGGGGTGGGGCGGGTGCAGGTGTCACGGTGCCGTAGAGGGCCCAGGCGGCTGGCAGCCCCTCTGAAGGATTCCGCCAGCGAAGCACTCTGTGGGGTCTGTGGCTCTCCTGGGCGGCAGCGGCGGGAGCAGGTGGGTGCCAAGGCCTTGAGCCAGAGGGTCCAGGTCTGGGGCAGACGCCTGAGCTCTGGGCTTGAGGGTCTCTTCTGACCTTGGTGTGTGTGCGCAGAGCGTGTGTGTATGGGGGGGTCAGGTTGTCCAGTGTGGTCCAAGGGTGAGGCTTGGGGCTGAAGTAAAGCACAGCGGGGAGGGCATTTGCCTTGCACGTGGCAGAACGTGAATTGATCCCTGACATTCCATAGGGTCTCCTGCACGGCGAGGAGTACGTGCTGAGTGTAGAGCCAGGAGCAAGCCCGAGCATCTCCAGCTTTGACCCACACACAAAGAAAAAGCCCCTGAGCGGTGTCAGCGGTGTCTCAGAGACCTGCACCCTGAGAGTGTTCCAAGCCGTGATCTGGGCGGGGTCACGCGTGTCCCGAGTCCTGGTCACCACGGGGTGAAGAGGAGTGGGTGAGGCAGGGAGCAACCCTGACTGGAGCAGGAGTGGGACAGAGACTGACTCGGAGGGGCCAAGGCTTCCCACCGCAGGCGCCGCCGGCGGCCACCATGCTGCAGCACAGAGGCAGTGTGTGCACGTGGCACTCAAGAGTCAGACATGCGTGCACATGTGGTTCCTGGGTCATGTGTGTGTGTGCACATGTGGTTCCTGGGACTGAGGTCAAGGGTCACACATGCATGCACGTGTGTACGGACAGGCGCGGCTCACCTAAGGAGTCATACCAGTATGCACGCATGTACAGTGTGTTTTCGTAGGACACGTGGTTCTTCCCAGATGTGCTATAGTACACAAGACACATGTCCCTGTGGGGTATCTGTGATCAGTGTGTGTGTGTGTGTGTGTGTGTGTGTGTGATGGGTATATGTGCCTACACGTGCTCCACCAAGGACACACAGACATGCACAGCAACAAGAGCGTCCAGCCAAGTAACCCACTGCGACTCTGCCCATCCCTGACCATCCCCGTCCTCCTCTCTTCCCTCCAGCCCAGCCCGCCCATATCTGGCCCGTTTGTGTTTGTGCCATAAGGTCCGATTTGTTGAGTTGTTGAACCTGCTCCACATGGTCCTCCCAGACTGGGAGAGGCAGGACTGGGGCAGGACACTGACCTTGTTGCCAGCAGCCCCCTTTCCTCCCAGATAGGTCCCTCCTGGGCCTCTGGCTGGAAAAGCAGTGGCTTGTGGCTGGATGAGAGAAATATTGCCAACTCCTCTGCACAGAGCCCAGGAAGGAACCTGCTGGGGCACAGAGCCATGGACAGGACTGGAGAGGCTGCTCCAGCCCTGTAGGAATGAACTCCTGGATTAATTGCAGAACCCGCTGGGCAGAACCCTCCTGGCCTTGGTGGCAGGTCAGTCAGCAGGGCTGGGAGGCCACCAGGTCCCGTGGGGCTGGGCTGGGCCAGGTGACTGCTGAATTCCTACAGACTGGGCCATGGAGCACTCACTGCAGGCTGGAGCACTCTCGGCAGGCTGGACAATGCACCCCAGGCCTCCCTGCAGGCTCACAGCCTCTGCAAGGGAAGGTCACCCTCAGAGCTGCCTCCCTGGGACCCTGCTTGTCCGCATCCTGATTTCCACATGCTCAGTCAGGAGGTCACAGTCCAGGGGTTCCTGGAACCCCCAAGAAGCAGTGTGTTCTGGAGACCTCGGTCCAGCAATGTCTTCCCACGTGGCTCCATTTCTCCCAAAAGTGAGCGGATGTGCGGGCTCATGCAGGTGCCCCCGGTCAGCATTGGTGGTGGGAGCTCAGTGCTGGTGGAACTACGGGTCGCATCCCCCATGGGAAATGAAAGACATGCTGGAGGGCATCTGTGAGTGTGCCGTGGGCTCACTGTGGACATGCTCTGAACCCTGAATGTTTCAAGGCCTGAGAGACGCAGGTGTGGCTCGGCCCAGCTGGTCCCGCCCCTGGCTCTGCGGGGGCTCGTCACTGCTGCCTTCAGCCTCTGGAAAACTGGAGAAGGCGCCAAATATCCCAACTACCTCAGGAGCTGTCTCTGCATGGGACCCCCAGCCCTGCCCCACCACCTGACCCTCCCGGAGACCCTAGCCCTGCTCCCTACCATCTTGACCCTCCAAGACCCCATGGTGTGTCCCCCCAGGAGGGGGTGGCAGACAGGTGTCTGAGCAGAGGTCCGAGTCCCCAGGGGGATGGTGGCGCTCCGTTTCCGGGTCAGGAAGACGGGCTCTGGGGGCTCAGCTCTGTCCAGGTGCTTCCTGGCCATGGGGGTGGGGACCTGGCACACCCCTCCTGGCATCAGTGCCCAGACACTGACAGTCACCCCCTGAGACACTGCCCCCAGGACAGCAGCCATTCCCTTGCCCTGGGCACCTGGTCTCTGCTCTGTCCACGGCCCCTGCTCACGGTCTGCATGTTTCAATCTAAGGGAGAGAGGAAGCATCTGGGCCACCCTCTGCATCCACCAACAGAACAAGGAGGTTCAGAGAGGGCTGTGGGGCTGGGGGGAGAGCAGAGGGGGAGTTCTGAGGTGGGGGACCCCACTGGGTGCAGCCCTCAGCACCTGCTATCCCCAGAGACGGCACACACGGCCCCATTCTCGGGGCGTCACTGCTGTCTTGCCCGCAGCAAACCACACCCAGTGCTGGAGGCAGCCTGGCGGACTGAGGCAGGCTCCTCTGCACCGGTGGCGACTGTCGTGGGGTCCATGATGATCCATGGCCTGTGCGGGTCTCAGGCTAATGACATGGGACAGCAGCAGGTGACACAGGCAGGTGTGACAGGTGACACAGGCAGGTGTGACAGGTGACACAGGCAGGTGTGACAGGTGACACAGGGCAGGTGGGACAGGTGACACAGGCAGGTGTGACAGGTGACACAGGGCAGGTGTGAAGGTGACACAGGCAGGTGTGAGAGTTGACACAGGCAGGTGTGACAGGTGACACAGGGCAGGTGGGACATGTAACACAGGGCAGGTGTGAAGGTGACACAGGCAGGTGTGAGAGGTGACACAGGGCAGGTGTGAAGGTGACACAGGGCAGGTGTGACAGGTGACACAGGCAGGTGTGACAGGTGACACAGGCAGGTGTGACAGGTGACACAGGCAGGTGTGAGAGGTGACACAGGCAGGTGTGAAGGTGACACCGGCAGGTGTGAAGGTGACACACGGCAGGTGTGACAGGTGACACAGGCAGGTGTGACAGGTGACACAGGTAGGTGTGAAGGTGACACAGGCAGGTGTGACGAGGTGACACAGGCAGGTTGGAGGTGACACAGGCAGGTGTGACAGGTGACACAGGCAGGTGTGAGGTGACACAGGCAGGTGTGAAGGTGACACAGGCAGGTGTGAAGGTGACACAGGCAGGTGTGAAGGTGACACAGGGCAGGTGTGACAGGTGACACAGGCAGGTGTGACAGGTGACACAGGCAGCTTGAAGGTGACACAGGCAGGTGTGAAGGTGACACAGGCAGGTGTGAAGGCAACACAGGCAGGTGTGAGTGGTGACACAGGGCAGGTTGGAGGTGACACAGGCAGGTGTGACAGGTGACACAGGCAGGTTGGAGGTGACACAGGCAGGTGTGGAGGTGACACAGGCAGGTGTGAAGGTGACACAGGCAGGTTGAAGGTGACACAGGCAGGTTGGAGGTGACACAGGCAGGTGTGAAGGTGACACAGGCAGGTGTGAAGGTGACACAGGGCAGGTGTGACAGGTGACACAGGCAGGTGTGACAAGTGACACAGGCAGCTTGAAGGTGACACAGGCAGGTGTGAAGGTGACACAGGCAGGTGTGAAGGTGACACAGGCAGGTTGGAGGTGACACAGGCAGGTGTGAAGGTGACACAGGCAGGTTGAAGGTGACACAGGCAGGTTGGAGGTGACACAGGCAGGTGTGAAGGTGACACAGGCAGGTGTGAAGGTGACACAGGCAGGTGTGAAGGTGACACAGGCAGGTTGGAGGTGACACAGGCAGGTGTGAAGGTGACACAGGCAGGTGTGAAGGTGACACAGGCAGGTGTGAAGGTGACACAGGGCAGGTGTGACAGGTGACACAGGCAGGTGTGAAAGTGACACAGGCAGCTTGAGAGGTGACACAGGCAGGTGTGAAGGTGACACAGGCAGGTGTGAAGCAACACAGTCAGGTGTGAAGGTGACACAGGCAGGTTGGAGGTGACACAGGCAGGTGTGAAGGTGACACAGGCAGGTTGGAGGTGACACAGGCAGGTTGGAGGTGACACAGGCAGGTGTGAAGGTGACACAGGCAGGTGGGACAGGTGGTGGCTGAGACCTGCTCAGGGTCTCGCCACAGATCCTGCACCCAGATTGCTCTCTTGGCCATTTGTTGGCATTTTCCTTTCCTCTTTGTTGCCAAGGACGCGGACCGCTTTGTTCTGTTCAGCCATGCTGACCCCAGCCCTGCATCTCCTCTTCCCAGAACTCGGCTCTGTGACCCGCTTCACCGCGGTGCTGCTGGTGCCCCAGTTCTGCTCTCAGCCAAAGGCGACATGCAGCCACTGTTCTTGCACCGCCCCTGGAGCCCACCCGCCATCCCCTCCGTCCACCCCCGTCCACTCTTCAGCTCTGTTGCCTGTTGAAGATGCGTAGAGTCTTTACTTTTTGTCCCATGACTGGTGTCCATGGCACATGACCTCGGGGCCAGGAGTCTTGGCTTCACGTGGCTGTTACCAGGCACCAGCTGTGGCCCTGGGCCAGCCCTTGCACCAGCTCCCCACTGGGGTCCTCTGCACACGCCTCGCTTCTGGGAGCTGATTTCCCCTGCAAGGTGAGGCCTCACCCCACCATGCTGAGCGACCTGTGATGCGCTAAAATACACAACAGAAGCACCATCTGCACTTCTATGTTCATTACATCCAGAATCTGGAAACAACCTGCCTGCCCGAGAACAGATGACTGGATAAAGAAACTATGGTACCTCTGCACAGTGGAATACTGGGCAGCTGTTAGAAAAAATGAAGTCATGAAATTTGCCTATAAATGGATAGACGTGGAGAGTATCATGCTGAGTGAAATTCGTCAGAGGGGAGGGACAGATGGTAATGACTACATCCATCTGCGTGTATAAAAAGAAAATGTAATGTGAGACTGTAATCCTGGACAGCAAAGACAAGGCCAGGAGGATGAGTCCACGGATGAGGCCACAAGTGGAGGTGGGAGGCAGTTAGGACAGAGACGGGACCACGTGACAATGGCAGTTGGGAATGATCACTCTGGACAGGAACTGGTGCTGAAAGGAGGTGAAGGGGCACATGTGATACCTGTCAGTACCGGCATTGAAAACCCATAGTGCCCAGAAGGAGAGAGAAAGAAAGGAGAGAGAGAGAAAGAAGAAAAAAGGGGGCCGGAGCAATAGCCCAGCGGGTAGGGTGTTTGCCTCGCACGCGGGCTGGCCCAGGTTCGATCCCCGGCATCCCATATGGTCCCCCGAGCACCGCCAGGAGTAATTCCTGAGTGCAGAGCCAGGAGAACCCCCTGAGCATCGCGGGTGTGACCCAAAAGCAAAAAAAAAAAAAGGAAAAGAAAAAAAAAGCCTGCCGCAGAGGCAGGTTTGGACGGGGGTGTGAGGGGGTGGCAGGAGGGAAACAGGATATCAGCAGGTGGGAAATGTGCACTGGTGAAAGGACGGGCGTTGGACATTGTATGACTGGACCCCAACCATGAACAACCTTGCAACTGTATCGCAAGGTGATTCAGTAAAATAATTAAGCTGTGAAAAGAGGGGCCGGAGTGATAGGACAGAGGGAGGGTGCAGGCCTTGCACGTGGCTAAGTAGGTTCTATGCCAGCTTCGCAGAGGGTCCCCTGATCCCACAGGAGTGCCCCCTGAACACTGCCGGGTGTGGCTGCAAGCAAACAGCAAAGCTGCAAAGTGAGTCAGAAAGAATCGAACACTGGCTCAGAGCGGGGAGCAGAACGTGCTCCTGTTGCCACGGGCCACGCCAGGCCCTACGCCTGTCCCAGGAGCCGGCGCAGGTGCCAGGAGCCGGTCCCCAGCTGGGTCTGTGGGCTTCACAGCGGTTGCTGGTGCCGGCTCTGGGTGCCCAGATGTGTGGGGGGTGGGGGGGGCAGTCCCGCTGCCAAGCAAGGATGTTGCGCCTTCGGGAGATGCACAGGTGTGAACTTCACTCAGAAGTGAGCAGCCCCGGGAACTGGATGGTGCAACCCTGTGGATAGTTTGGGTGTGAAATGCTCTGCGTGCTCCTGAAGTGGGCAAAGCCGGTGGCGTAGCAGCCCGGGGGGCTTGAGCTGAGACCAGCGTGTGCCCAGACTCGGGAAACACGAATCCTCATTTCTCACCATCTATGGGCCAGCACATTGGTAGCCAGTTCCCAGGTCCTGGCCAGCGTCCCCAGGGCAAGAAGAGTCCAGCAGATGCAGGGAGCAGGGGGCAGCCACCATCGTTTCCTCCTGCAGTCTGACCGGAGCCAGCGTTGACCTCTCCTCCCGAGGTACAGCTGCAGCTACGCCCCAGGCTAAATTTAGACCCCGTGGGACCGCTACAGAGTGGCTCAGCCCCGCCCCATCCCTGCTCCTTGCCTGGGTCACCTGGAGGCCCCCTGGTGGCCCTGTCCAGGGTCCTGCTTTTCTCGCAATGACAGTCCTCCCTCCAGCAGGGGGCAGTGCTGGTGAGCATCCCACATCCTGTCCCTTCTCAGCCTCCCCTGCCTCCCTCAGTCCTGCCAGCCCCAACACGTCTGCATGTGCACACACACATGAGCTCACATACTCACACACACATGCACTCACACACACACATTCACACACATTCACTCAGTCACAATTCACACAATCACTTTCACACACAGTCACTCACACATTCACACACATGCATTCACTCACACACATACGCACACATTCATTCACACAGTCACACACATAATCACACACACACTCACACATGCATTCACTCACATACACATGCACTCACACACATTCGCTCACACTGTCACAATGCAGATGGCTCACACCTGCACACACACAGACACCTGCATCTCCCCAAATACCCGAATCCCCCAAACGCTCCTCAGCCCTAAACCTCTCCCCAGCCTCTTCGCCGCTCTACACTCACCTCTCGGCCCTTGGTCATGATGTCACTGACCATGACCTGAAGCTTCTTTTGTGTTTCGCCCAACATGGCCCCTGGGCCCTGAACCTGTGTGGCTGCTTGGCAGACACATCCGGGGGTCCAACTGCTAGGGGCTACAGCTCTGTAGCCAGGTGGGTCAGGCATGTCCGTGGCCCCCAGAAGCCCCCAGCAACAGCTCCTACCTCTGGAGCAGGGGTACCGTATTGGGCTCCTCGGGCGTCTGGGCTGGGAGCTGGAGCCCCTCCCCATGCTCCTGCAGCCTCAGTTTCCCTCTCGGAGCACCTGAGTTACATGTCTGACCTCACCCATGTCTGTGCAGAGTAGCGAGAGCCAGGTAGGGCCCCCAGTTAGATCTCGGGGTGACTGTGGTAGGCCCCATCCAGGAGTGCCTGAGGCTGAGTGTTCACTGACCCCAGGGGCCCATGTGCCCTGAGGGAGGCCTTGTGGGGTGCTGGGGTGGGGCCACACCCTCACTCTGGGGGCTTCTGGACACTGAGACGGGGTCAGTGTCCTGCCACACCAGGCCTGTGTGTGACCGGGATCCTGGGTCTCAAGGGAGCCTGGCCACAGTCAATGCAGGTCGGAAAGGGAAGGTCAGTGGGGGTGAGTGAATGGGTGAGTGTGTGGGCTAGTGGATGGTGGGTGGGTGCACAGATGGGCAGGTGGAAGGACGGATAGTCAGGTGAATGGGTGAAGGCTGGACACGCAGATGGACGTGTGTATTCTCTGTGGATGGACGGAAGCCAGACCCTGTGGAGGGTGAGTGGGTGATGGTGCACTTGACAGATTAGTATGGGATAAGTGCACGATGGTCACTGAGTGGCTGAGGGTAGTGGACAGACGTGGAGGCTGGGTGGATGGACAGTGGGTGCAGAGGTGGAGAGTAATGGAACGGCGGCTGGCAGAGTGATTGTTGGGGTGGAGGCTCACAGCGAGAGGTGATGGCGAGTGGGTTGGGAGTGGGCAGGGGTGAGCTGGGGTTATAGGACAGTGGCAAGGCACGTGCCCCATGTGGGCACCCGGACTCAGTCCCTGGCACCCTATATGTCCCTCTGAGCCACTCCAAGAGTGATCCCCTGAGCAGGGCCAGGAGTAGGCCTGTGCACAATCCCTGGATGATTCTGTGTCGGGAGATAGGGAGAAAGAAAGGGAGAGAGGAGGAAGGGAAGGAAGAAAGGAAGGAAGGAGGAAGAAAAGAAGACAGGCAGGAAGGCAGGCAGATATTAATGGTGGAGGGACGGAGGCGGGTGGAGAGGGCAGAAGGTGAGTGGACACACAGGGTGGTAGACATTGGCTGCATGTGGGTGAGGATGGTGGGAAAGTGTTTGGGTGGAGAACAAGCAGCTGAATGGTGGGCAGCAGGGGGAGTGTACTGAGGACGACTGGCACTGGGAGCTGGGTGTAGGCAGTGATGGATGCAGTGACGGATGCAGTGATGGGAGCAGTGACAGGTGCAGTGACGGGTGTAGTGACTGGTGAAGTGATGGGCGCAGTGATGGGTGCAGCAGTGACAGGTCACAGTGACAGGTTTAGTGATGGGTGCAATGACGGGCGCAGCAGTGACGGGTACAGCAGTGACAGGCGCAATGACAGATGCAGCAGTAACAGGTGCAGTGATGGGTGCAGTGATGGGTACAGCAGTGACAAGCACAGTGATGGGTATAGTGACTGGTGCAGTGATGGTCACAGTGATGGGTGCAGTGACAGGCGCAGTGATGGGTGCAGTGACAGGCGCAGTGATGGGTGCAGTGACAGGCGCAGTGACGGTGCAGTGATGGATGCAGTGACGGGTGCAGTGATGGGTGCCGCGATGGGCGCAGTGATGGGTGCAGTGATGTGAGCACTGATGTGCAGTGCCTGGTGCAGTGACGGTCACAGTGATGGTGCAGTGATGGGTGCAGTGACAGGCGCAGTGATGGGTGCAGTGACAGGCGCAGTGACGGTGCAGTGATGGATGCAGTGACGGGTGCAGTGATGGTGCCACAATGGGCACGGTGACGGGTGCAGTGATGGGTGCAGTGACGGGTGCAGTGATGTGAGCACTGATGGGAGCAATGACTGGTGCAGTGATGGGCACAGTGATGGGTGCAGTGATGGGTGCAGTGATGGGCACAGTGATGGGTGCAGTGACGGGCGCAGTGATGGGCACAGTGATGGGTGCAGTGATGGGTGCAGTGATGTGAGCACTGATGGGAGCAATGACTGGTGCAGTGGATGGGCACAGTGATGGGTGCAGTGATGGGTGCAGTGATGGGCACAGTGATGGGTGCAGTGACGGGCGCAGTGATGGGCACAGTGATGGGTGCAGTGATGGGTGCAGCGATGGGCACAGTGACAGGCACAGTGATGGGTGCAGTGACGGGTGCAGTGATGGGTGCAGTGACGGGCACAGTGACGGGTGCAGTGATGGACGCAGGCACTCCTGGCCCCAGAGACTCCCATGCTGCCTCTGCCCAGCCCAGATGTTTCCAATTTGCCACCAGGAATGCCGCCATGCTCGCAGACATGGCTGGGTCAGAGGGTCGGGGCCGGGGGCTTTGGTCATGAAGACTGATGAACCTGCCCCTCACTTCTGTCGAGCTGGGGCCCCCACGGGCATGCATGGCTATCCCTGGGCTGGGGCTGGCCCCTGTCATTTTGGGCTTTTCATGGATGATTCTGTGTTTCCCCTCGGAGGGCTGGTGCGGCTCATATATCAAAAACTGCAGTAATTATTTCCTCCCGCTGAGGAAGGTTCCATTTAGCTTTCTCTAGCTGCCCCTTATTAATTATCTAATTACAACCACATTCTCCAGGAGACTCTCTCCCTTTGCCTCTCTGCCCAGGACCACTTAAAAAGGTTCAAATATTTGGAGTACTCTGAACTTGGGGAATAAAAACACACTGAGTGTGTGTGTGAGGGAGCATGTGTGTGCATGCATATATGCACGTGGACATACAGAAGTGTGCGTGTTTCCACACGTGCACCTGATGGAAAACCCCCTTCAGAGGGTCGTGTCGATTCTGCAGAGTTCCCGAGTGCCCAGGGCTGGCGAGAGGCTCACGGTCAGGGAGAGGGGCCGGGCAGCACCTGCACTGTTTGCTGCTCACAAGCACACCCAGACTCACAGTCAACACACAGCCACACCCAGACTCCACACACACACAGACTTAGTGTCACACTCAGATTCACGCACTCACAGTCACAGCCACTCATACAAGTCACACCCAGACTCTCTCTCTCTCTCTCTCTCTCTCTCTCTCTCTCTCTCTCGCTCGCTCGCTGTCACACACACACAGAGTCAAGCGCATACTCATTGCTGAAGATGCTCCATTTCATGCCTTGCTGGACCTCATATCCCTGGACCTTGGGGCCTCTCCTGCAGTGTTTGATCCCTGGAATCCTCATGGCTCAGGGTTGAATCTGTGCCTTGGCTGCCAGCTGCTGTCCCTTGGGCCCTGCCCCCAGTGTGGTACTGGTAGAGGGTGCCTGGAGATCCGTGCTCCTCCTTGCTCCTCCAGGCTCCTCTGTGCTCCTATGGGCTCCTCCATTCTCCTCTGGGATCCTCCGTGCTCCTCCTTGCTCCTTCAGTCTCCTCCGTGCTCCTTCGGGCTCCTCCATTCTCCTCTGGGATCCTCCATGCTCCCCCTTGCTCCTTCAGTCTCCTCCGTTCTCCTGCAGGCTCCTCCAATCTCCTCTGGGCTCCTCCAGGTTCCTCCATTCTCCTCTGGGCTCCTCTGTTCTCCTCCAGGCTCCTCTATGCCCCTCCAGGCTCCTCCGTGCTCCTCCATTCTCTTCTGTTCTGCAGACTCCTCCGTGCTCCTCCAGACTCCTCCGTGCTCCTCCAGGTTCCTCCGTGCTCCTTTGCGCTCCTCCATTCTCTTCCGGGCTCCTCTGTTCTCCTCCAGGCTCCTCCATGTTCCTCCAGACTCCTCCGTGCTCCTTTGGGCTCCTCCATTCTCCTCTGAGTTCCTCCATGCTCCTCCATGTTCCTGCAGGCTCTTCCATTTTTCTCTAGGCTACTTCATGCTCCTTTGGGCTCCCTCTATTCTCCTCTGGGCTCCTTTGTTCTCCTCCAGGCTCCTCTATGTTCCTCCAGGCTCCTCCGTGCTCCTTCGGGCTCCTCCAGTCTCCTCCGGGCTCCTCTGTTCTCCTCTGGGCTCCTCCATTTCTCCTCCAGACTCCTCTATGCTCCTCCAGGCTCTTCCGTGCTCCTTCGGGCTCCTCCAGTCTCCTCTGTTTCTCCTCCAGACTCCTCCGTGCTCCTCCAGGCTCCTCTATGCTCCTTCGGGCTCCTCCAGTCTCCTCCAGGCTTCTCTGTTCTCCTCTGGGCTCCTCCAGTCTCATCCGGGCTCCTCTGTTCTCCTCTGGGCTCCTCCAGTCTCCTCCGGGCTCCTCTGTTCTCCTCTGGGCTCCTCCGTGTTCCTCCAGACTCCTCCATGCTCCTTCGGGCTCCTCCATTCTCCTCTGGGCATCTCCAGGCTCCTCTGTGCTCCTCCAGGCTCTAAAGGTGCCAGTTCTCTAACTCCTGCTGCCCAAAATAAAAATAAAAAATCTAGGTTGGTACAGCGGGGAGGGCACTTGCCTTGCACACGGCCAACCCTGATTTGTTCCTCGGCATCCCATACGGTTCCCTGAGCCCCTGCCAGGGGATCCCTGAGCGCAGAGCCAGGAGTAACTAAACCCTGAGCATTGCCAGGTGTGGCCCCCCCAAAAAATCTGAAAAAAAAGGAAAGTCAGTGTAAAGATGGGTTTACAACCAGCTTCAGACTGGCCTGGGTCTTCCTGACCATAGGGGCCAGGAGTGGTCAGCAGCACTGTCCGAGGGGGCACTGAAAACTGGAATCGTTTATTTAGGCAAAAGAGAACAAACTATTATTCTCCCAAGAGTGAGAAAAAGGAAAACCGCTCCGGTTAACGCACTTTTTTTTTCTGCTTCTTTTAGGTCACATCCGGCAATGCTCAGGAGTTTCTCCTGGCTCTGCACTCAGGGAATTACTCCTGGTGGTGCTTGGGGGACCATATGGGATGCCGGGGATCGAACCCAGGCCGGCATGGGACGGCCAGCAAGGCAAACGCCCTACCCGCTGGGCTATCGCTCCGGCCCCGATTAACGCCGCTTGACTTAGAATTTTTCCTAGCATTTGCAGGGCCTGAAAAGGGCTGGCCAGCGCCTGGGGTCACTCGCCCCCACAGTGGAACCCACCGCCAGCTCTGGATTCCGCTTGGTTTCAGCACCTTCGTCCTCACCCTGCTGTGCTCAGTGATCACTCGGGGCCACTCTGGGGATCTGGGTGCCGGGATCGAACCCGGACAGGCAGCTTGTACAGTGCCTTGATGCCGAGGCCTCATTCTGCCCCCAGTTCTTAGTGATTTTACACGGCGTTTGGCCAGATGGCAGACAGCGGGGACAGGAGGATGGCGGTTCCCAACAGAGGTAGAGCTGAGAGAACGTGGTTCTGAGGAGGTCCATGCCCCGCTGTGGTCCAGTTGTCCAGTGCAGTGAGGTCCCCCCGGGGCCCGTGTCCCCACTGCCACCTCAGGCCCTGTGCCCTGGTCATTGGTCCAGGCCTTGGCTCAGAAGTCACCGTGCGGGTCACAGCTGCCTGTTCCACCTCGGCTCTGTGCTGGTCCCCACTCTGCTCCCCCAGGGACACGTCGCCCTGTCCCAGGTCCCCACTCGCTCCTCAGGGACACGTCGCCTGTCCGGGTCCCCACTCGCTCCCTAGGGACACGCCGCCTGTCCGGGTCCCCACTTCCCCTAGGGACACGCGCCTGTCCCGGGTCCCCATTCCGCTCCCTAGGGACATGCCTGTCCGGGTCCCCACTCGCTCCCCAGGGACACGTCGCCCTGTCCCGGGTCCCCACTCGCCTCCCCCAGGGACACGTAGCCCTGTCCCGGGTCCCCACTCGCCTCCCCAGGGACACGTCGCCCTGTCCTGAGTCCCCACTCGCTCCCTAGGGACACATTGCCTGTCCCGGGTCCCCACTCGCCCCCTAGGGACACGTCGCCCTGTCCTGAAGGAAGGTGATTCTGGGCTGGCAGCTGACGTGGCGGGTTTGCAGTTGCCAACTGCTCGCTGGGTAGCACCATCCCCAGCGGCGGGAGGCTCTGGTCTTGCACACGACCCACGGAGCTTGATTCCCGGCTCCCCAGAAGGTCCCCGAGCTCCAGCAGGAGTGATCCCTGGGCACTGCTGGGTGTGGTCAAAACCCAATAAAATAAGTTTTGAAAAAATAAAGGTGCCTGTTCTCTGGGTCTGTCCCCAGCTGGGAGCTGAGCTCGTAGTGTTGAGGCCTGGTGCTGGAGAGGGCTGCGGGCTTGGGGGTCTCTGCTCTGCCATGCTCTTGGACACACTCAGCAAGGGCACGGGGGGGAGAGGCCCCAGTGCCCCTGAAACACCCCAAGGCCAGGGGCCGACCAGCTGCATCAGACAGTCTATCCTGTCTGTGTGCGGGCTGTGCGGGGCTGAGAAGGCCTCAGCTGGCAGGTGGAGACTGAGTAATGCCCACTCTGAGCACACACGCACTCCACACGCACACAGACTACACACACAGACTACACACAGACTATACACACAACTACACACACAGACTACACAGACTACAAGACTACACATACAGACTACGCACACAGACTACACACAGACTACACAAGACTACACATACAGACTACGCACACAGACTACACACGGACTACACACAAATACACACACAGACTACACAAGACTACACACACAGACTATACACACATACTACACACAGACTATACACAGACTACACACACAGACAACACACACAGACTACACACACACTACACAAGACTACACATACAGACTGCAGAGACTACACACAGACTACACACACAGACTACACAAAAATACACACACAGACTACACAAAACTACACACACAGACTACACACAGACTATACACACATACTACACACAGACTATACACACAGACTACACACAGACAACACACACAGACTACACACACAAATACATACAAACTACATGCAGACTACACACAGACTACACATACAGACTACACACAAAAACTATACACACAGACTATGCACAAAATATACACATAGACTACACACACAGACTACACACAAAAAACTATACACACAGACTACACACAGATTACACACAGACTACACACACATACACATACTACACATACAGACTACGCCCACAGACTACACACAAACTATGCACATAGACTACACACAGACTACACACAAACTATACACACAGACTACACATAGACTACACACAGACTATACATACAGACTATGCAGACTACACACAGACTCACACACAGACTACACACAGACTACGCACACAGACTACACACAGACTACACACACAGACTACACAAGACTACACACAGACTACACACACAAACTATACACACAGACTACACATAGACTACACACAGACTACACACACAGACTACACGTACAGACTACTTGAGACTACACACACAGACTACACATAGACTATACACACAGACGACACGCACAGATGACACGCACACAGACTACACATGTGTTATATGCACACATGTACAAACTACATACTTATGTGCACAGCCCACATGTACACACCCCACATGCATACAGCCCCCCACACCCCACACAGTCCACACACACAGCCTACACGCATACAGCCCAGACGTACAGCCCAAACATACACAGCCCCCCCACAGCTCACACACACCCACATGTACACACCCCACATGCACAAGCCCCCACACTGTACACAGTCCACACATCCACCCCCCACACACACACACTGCCCCCTGCAGCCCATTTGCACACGGCCCCACAGAGCCCAGGAGGGTGTTTGCGGGGGTGTCACCATCCGAGTCTGGGTGATGCCCTTTGACAAGCTTGTGACCAGGATGGTCACGAGCTCATGGTTGTCACTAAACCTCGGTACCCCTTGGCCAATCACTGTCCTTTCTGGGTCCTCACCCGGCCCTTCCTAGGGCGTGCTGCCAACCCAGGCTGGCCGTGAGGGGTTTGGGGAGTGGGGCAGCCTTGGACCGTGGGCGGGTGCAGGGACTGGGGACTCTGGAGAGGCTGGCGTGGCCTGGGGGGGACCTGGCCGCTCACCTGCTGTCCTTCTCTTCCAGACTGTGTCCAGGGCCGAGGCCCGAGTGTGTCCGGAGCAGCAGTGCCTGCAGCGTCTGGACCTTGAGGATGTCCAGCCGCCCCCAGCGCTGGCCAGCACAGCCCTCAGACAGCCTGGGGGCACCTCAAGGCCAGCTCCTGGGGGCACCGTCCCTGAGGGCGTCCTGGCCCCTGTGGGTTTCTCTTCCGGGTTTGTGTGGGGGGAGGGAGGGTGTTGATTCTTCCCGAAGCTTCCAGATCCAGACAGATCCAGGAGCGCATGCGAGGCCCTGACCTGGGCCTCACCCACCTCAGTGCCTTCTTCGATGTCTATTTTTTAATAAAACTGGAGGCGCCTTCTGTACGTTCTATTTAGACTGGACAAAGCCCCCCTGCCCCGCATGACCCCCATCCGCCACCGCTTCTCGAATTTCTCCATCACCAGCTTAAAAAATCTTGTTTCCGTGTGTATGTTGCTTATTTGTTCTATTTATTGTGATCTTTAGTGAGCTGAGCGCGCCGCTCCCGGGAATAAAGGCGTCGAAGGCAGCTCGTCCGTTTTCTCTTATCCACACTCAGCCACGCCAGGAACGGCCAGTGCACATTGGGACGGGTCACAGGGTCACTCGCTCTCGAGTCACAGGGGTAAGAGGAAGTGCAGGATGCTGCTGTCATAGAACTTTCTAGAACCTCAGGCGCCAAGTGCCTGCAGAGTCAGCAGGAGTCTAGACCTGCTCCCAGCCATACCCCCACGCCTCTCTGAGTGGCCGGCCCGGCCTGCTCGGGATGTGTGTCCACCCTATGTCAGAGGCTTCCCTGCAGCTGGGTCCCAGCCGGTACATGCTCACGTTAGTCAAGCAGAGCCCGAGCCCTCTAGGACCCCAGGTTGGGCCCCGGAGCTAGGCAGGGGTGGGAGACGCCGGTGTCTTTTTCAGGCATGGCCCTGAGGGAATCCCCACTCCACATGGGTGGTCCCCAGGTCACCCTGGGCCCACCAGGACAGTGCCGGATAGAAAGCTGGTTTCTGGGTCTGCCCAAATGCAGGACGGCAGGGGCCAGAACATACCAGAACACACCGAACACACTGGAACATGCCTTCCTCTTCAGCTCCATCAGCCTCACTAGGAGATGCCCTTCGGGCTCCTGAGAGGGCATGGGTGGGGGTGGGGGTATCGCAAAGAGGCTGGGGGTGAGTGAGGGACAGGGCAGGAAGGGGCCGGAAAGAGGCAGAGAGGGGCTGAGGGAGGAGAGGGGGCCTGGGGCGGGGCGGGCAGGGCCTGGAGGTGAGGTCTGGCCCCTGCGGAGGAGCCCAGCTCTCCTCACGGCTCACTTGGGACCTCACAGGCCCAAGGTCATGTGCATACAGAGACATGGAGACACACGGGTATGTACAGCACAGGTACATGGGTAAGTACTGCAACATGCGTTCACACACCTGTGGGCACACGCATGTAGTGTGTGTGAACAGACATGCATGTGGGAGAATGTGGGCGGGCGCTGGTGTGTGTGGTGTGGCTGTGCACACAGGCACCCATAGCTCCTCGCAGGAATGTCCACGGCAGGTCACACCCTGGCGAATGTCCCGTGTTGATGCCGCTGGCCGTGGGCGGCTCGGAGCCCGGGACGCTCTTGGGACAGGACTGAGTTATGCCTGGTGGCTGTCCTGGTCCCCACAAGGATCCTCCACAGAGAGGTCACCGCTGGCCAAGGGAAGACAGGATGCAGGGCCAGGGAGCCCTTTCTTCACCCTGAGAGGGCATGTGTGTGTGAACCTGCCAGCATGTAGGGCTGTGGCATGGGACTGAGTATGAGTACATGCATACACATGTGTGATTTGTGTGCATGGGCCTGAGTATGTGTATGTGTACACGTGTGATATGTGCATGAGCCTGTGTGCACAAGTGTGATGTGTGAGCCTGTGTGTATGTACTTGTGTGTAATGTGTGTGCATGAGTCTGTGTGTATGTGCAGGTGTATGATTTGTGTGCATGAGCCGGTGTGTATGTGCATATGTGTGATGTGTGCGCCTGTATATATGTGCACATGTGTGATGTGTGTGCATGAGCCTGTGTGTGCAGGTGTGTGGTGTGTGTGCATGAGCCTGTGTGTGCAGGTGTGATGTGTATGCATGAGCCTGTGTGTATGTGCACACATGTGATGTGTGCTCATGAGTCTGTGTATATGTGCACTTGTGATGTGTGTGCACGAACCTGTGTATATGTGCACATATGTGATGTGTGTGCATGAGCCTTGTGTATGTGCACACTTGGATGTGTGCTCATGAGTTTGTGTATGTATGCATACATGTGATGTATGTGCACGAACCTGTGTATATGTGCACATGTGTGATGTGTGCATGAGCCTGTGTATGTGCACATGTGTGATGTGTGTGCATGAGCCTGTGTATGTGCAGGTGTGTGGTATGTGCATGTGATGTGTGCTCATGAGTCTGTGTATATGTGCACGTGTGGATGTGTGTGCACAAACCTGTGTATATGTGCACATATGTGATGTGTGCATGAGCCTTGTGTATGTGCACACATGGATGTGTGCTCATGAGTTTGTGTATGTATGCACACATGTGATGTGTGTGCACGAACCTGTGTATATGTGCACATGTGTGATGTGTGTGCATGAGTCTGTGTGTATGTGCATGCCTGTGATGTGTGTACATGAGCCTGTGTATGTGTACATGTGTGATGTGTGCATGAGCCTGTGTATGTGCACAAGCATGTGTATGCACTTGTGTGATGTGCATAAGCCTCTGTGTATGTGCACACATGTAATGCGTGTGCATGAGCCTGTAATATGTGAACACATGTAATACATGTGCATGAGCCTGTATATATGTGAACACATGTGATGTGTGTGTATGAGTCTGTGTATGTGTACACATGTGATGTGTGTGCATGAACCTGTGTACATGTGCACGTGTGTGATGTGCATGAGCCTGTGTGTATGTGCATCAAAGTCCAGCCTGTGTGTATATGCCCCTGCCCCACACCCTGTCCCCTGCCCCGACCTATGCCCTCTGTCCCCGCTCCTAACAATGCCCCCTGTCCCCTGCCACTTAACCCATTTTCTCTGTCTCCCATCACCTCTCCCCTACCCCTTGCCCTCCGCCCCTCTGTCCCCCCAGCCCCTCACCTAACCCCAGGCAGTGCAGGACTCTCCTGTGCCACCTGCTGGCTGCAACTAGGGATCTCAGCACTGCCCCTGGGGTTGCCATGGGCCCTTTTGGAGCCCCAGCTGGTGGGTGGTGACAGGTGCTTGGCTGGATGGGACAGGGCTGGTCAGCATGCCAGGCTGGATCCCTGGGTCTGGGGGGCTAGTGTCCCCACCTGGGTCCACTCAGGGGCAGGAGCTCTGGCCAGTCCCGGCTGACCGTGCTGCATCTCTCCCTGAGTCCTGAGACAGGAGAAGGCGCGAGACCAGCTCAGAAGAGGGTCAGCAGGACAGAGGCCCTGGGGACATCTGTGGAGGCCTTGTGACCACGTGGAGACTCAGTGACCCCCTGGATGCCTCTGTGACCCCGTGGAAGCCTCTGTGACCCCCTGGATGCCTCTGTGACCCCGTGGAGGTACCAGAAAGGCCCCAGATCCCCCATCCAATAATACTTGAGGCCAGGCTGGTCATCTTCCTACAGGGAATGGGAGTCTCACCTCCTGTCCACCCCCTTCCTGTCCGCTGCCCCTGCTGCAGGCCACCCTGGGGGCTGGACACTGCTGTCCCCAGGCCCTGTCCGGAGTGCAGAGCCCATCGCACGCCATGCCCAGTGGGGCCCCAGGAAAGGGGATGCCCCCAGACCCCAGAGCACAGCAGGGCACGGGAGACCCCAGACCCCGCAGCATCCCTCAGGTCGCCCCACCCCCATGTGCTCCCTGCGCCTAGTGTGCGGCAGCCCCAGCCGGGCTCTCCTGCCCTTCACACCCCCTGGACTCGAGGGCTCAGAGAAGTGCAGTGTGGACTGTCCCTGTCTGTCCCTCTGGGGGCCGCTGCTCTGGCCAGCAGCAGTGCTCTGTGTCCATGGGCAGACACCCGAAGGCTGGTCCAAGGTGGTGCGGGGATGAATCTTGAGCAGGAGTGCAGTGACCAGAGGCGCCTATTTATTTGGGCACCAGGACCGCCCCCCCAAGGCAGGCAGTGACACGGGCTCTGGGACAGGGATGCTCCCGGGGCACAGGCTTCTCCTTTGAGGGGTAGGCGTGTCTGGGCTGGGCTGGGAGGACGTGCTTTGTGGCCACTTTATGGGCCAGCGCATTAGACATGGCCTGAACTCCTGGCGGAAAATGCCTGGCTGTGTTACTGGCATACACAGTCTGGAAGCAGTGGCCAGAAACTATTAGCCGGCGAGTCCAGCTGGGCGACTGTATTCTGCTGCAGGCACGCCGTCTCAGGGCAGAAAGACGGACAGGCTGCGCACAGCCGCTCCTGCAGGGGGCGTCAATCCCCAGCCCACTGGGAGCGGCCCCGAGCACTGGTGTGGTGCAAAGCCCAAAGCAGTGAAACACAAATGAAAGGCAAGTGTGCAACAAGCTTCTGCAACTGAGAGACAGAACTCAAGGCCCGAGGGGTCTTTCTCGGCGCTGCCCGCCCTGACCGGGCCTCAGCTACACCAGACCGACCTGCTGGCCACTCTGCAGCCTCTCTCGCAGTGGACTCTGTGGGCGGCACAGACAGTCACTCAGGCCTTTGGCCCACCCTGCCCACCCTTGACACTGCCCCCTGCCCTGCCCCCTGTCCGTGCCCCCTGCTCTGCCCCTGCCCCTGCCCCTGCCCCTGCTCTGCCTGCACCGTGCCCCCTGCTCTGCCCCCTGCCGCTCGTCCTCTGCCTCGCTTCTCCACCATGGACTGTGTGTGGCTGATCCCTCAACCTTGCATACCCCTACTCCTGCCTTGGTGGTGTCATGCTTGTCTGTCCCTGGGGCTCTTGGCTGGGGTTCCAGGTGCATGAAGGGTACAGCAACTCTGATCCTTTACAAAGTTGATGCAGGAAGGCAGGAAGACAGGAAGGAAAGTGGGAAGGGAGGAAGGAAGGAGGGAAGGCGGGAAGGCGGGAAGGAAGGAGGGAAGGCAGGAAGGCAGGAAGGAAGGCAGGAAGGAAGGCGGGAAGGCAGGAAGGAAGGCGGGAAGGCAGGAAAGCAGGAAGGAAGGAGGGAAGGCAGGAAGGCAGGCAGGCAGGAAGGAAGGCAGGAAGGCGGGAAGGAAGGAGGGAAGGCAATTGGCAAGGAGGAGGAAGGAAGGAGGGAAGGAAGGAAGGCAGGAAGGAAGGAAGGCAGGAAGCAGGAAGGCGGGAAGGAAGGAGAGAAGGCAGGAAGGCAGGAAGGAAGGAGGGAAGGAAGGAAGGCAGGAAAGAGGGAAGGAAGGCAGGAAGCAGGGAAGGCGGGAAGGAAGGAGGGAAGGAAGGAAGGCAGGAAAGAGGGAAGGAAGGCAGGAAGCAGGAAGGCGGGAAGGAAGGAGGGAAGGAAGGAAGGCAGGAAAGAAGGAAGGAAGGAAGGAAGAAAGGGAGGCAGGAAGGCAGGAAGGAAGGAGGGAAGGAAGGAAGGCAGGAAGGAAGGAAGGAAGGCAGGAAGCAGGAAGGCGGGAAGGAAGGAGGAGAAGGCAGGAAGGAAGGAGGGAAGGAAGGAAGGCAGGAAGCAGGAAGGCGGGAAGGAAGGAAGGGAGACAGGAAAGATGGCGCGTGGCAGAGGTCCTGGGGTCTGGACAAAGCTGAGCAGGGTCAGCGTGCATAAGGTCCTGCACTGACCGGAGCGGCACAGTCCCCTGACACCCAAGTGCAGCTCAGGGGCCCCAGCACGCATCACTGCCCTCAGCGGTGAGTGTCAGGCTCTGCTGGACCAAGGATCTTCAGGGACAGTCCTGGGGATCCCAGGCACTGCTAGGCAGAAAACACGGTGTGGGGAAGGTTGTGACTGAGTCCTTGGCCGCTGGCCCGCATGGGGTCAGCAGGTGAGCCGGGGCCCCGCACATCAAGGCTACCTGCAAGAGCCACTTCTAACTTCTCTCCCTCCCGCTGCCCCTGTCCACTCCCTGTTGCCCACTGCTTGCTCCCTGCTGCCTGCTCCTCGCTGACCAATGCCCACTGCCCACTGTCCACTGCCCACTTCCCAATGCCCGTTGTCCACTGCCCTCTGCTTGTTCCTCACTGCCTGCTGTCCACTGCCCACTACCTGTTGCTCCCTGCCTCCCTGTCCCCTGCCCACTGCCAGGTCATTTTGTCCCCCTTGTTTCTGTCCCCACTCTGGTCTTCTTGGTCCCTGTCCCTGTGCTTGGGGCGACTGGGGTCCCAGGTTCATGGCTTCCAGGGGTCTTTCTGGAGAAGGTCACAGACAGATGGGTCACAGGCCGTCCCTGCCTGACACACCCCAGAACCCTCAGTGCTCCACCAGAACCAACGGACCTACACGCTGCACCCAAGCACCGCACCTGAGCATTGGACCCTGAGCACTGTGCACAAGCACCCACACCTGATCACCCCGTACACCTGAGCACTGCCCCTGAGCACTGCAAACGAGCGCCCGCCCCTTCCGACGCCCAGGTGCAGAGCCTGGAGCCTCCCTCTGCTGTGTGGCCTCGTCCTTGCCTCCCCGATTCTTGCACAATCTGGGATATACCCAGGAGTGGCATTTTGTTTTAGTGCTTATTTCCATTTTTCTTTTTTATACGTGCTTCTGGCATGTAACAATGTGTCTTTTTCCACATCAGTTTTGGGGCAGATAGACAGGACAGCCAAATGCTTGCCTTGGATGAGTCTCATCTGGCTTCGATGCCCAGCACTGAGCCCGCCAGGAGGAAGCCCTGAGCACCGCCGGTGTGGTCCCAAACAACAACAAATTTTCCTACTCAATCATTTTGTCTTTTTCCCCCCCCAGTAAGGTTTACAGGTTTTTTTTAAGCTTTTTGGGTCACACCCGCGATGCTCAGGGGTTACTCCTGGCTCTGCTCTCAGGAATTACTCCTGGCGGTGCTCGGGGACCATATGGGATGCCGGGGATCGAACCCGGTCGGCTGTAGGTAGATGCCCTCCCCCGCTGTACTATTGCTCCGCCCCCCTTCTTTTCCTTGATGTTGCTTTTGGTGTATCTTTTTGCTGGTTGTCCTGCGACCACTGCCGCATTATGACCAGTCAGCCGGGCAGGGCGGGCAGCTGTGCTTGGTCCTGGCACGGAGGGGCCAACGCAGGAGCGGTCGCAGTGCAGCAGGGTCTGAGAGGCCCATGAAAGTCTGATTTGGAGACACTGTGGTGCTCAGGGCAGCTGCCTATGCCCGGGGCTGGGGAGCACCCCAGGGCCTGCCCGTCCCCCTGCCCGCCCCGCCCTGCCCACCTGGCTTCTTGCTGCCTTACCTGTCACTCGCTGTAAAATTAAGTCAGGCTCAGCGTGTGGCTCAGACGCTGGGAAGGCAATTACGAAAAGCTCCAGATTTGTTTAAATGTTTTTCACATAGTTTCCAAGAAAGCGCCGAGTGATGTGAAGCGTGGGGCTTTGTTTAAGGGAAATCGTTTAGGGTCAGGGAGATCAAAGGCGCCCAGCCTTGATTAGAGCGAGCGGGAAGGGGGCCCGCCTTCATGGGGCTGGCTTCCTTGGCGTGGGCACGCATTCTCACCATCACTCGGGGCACGTGTGCAGCTCTCAACTTCCGCCCTTTTGAAGCGGCAACTGCCCGGACCCTCCACGCATGGCCCAGTGTGGACCCCCCAGCACAGCAGTCAGGAGCCACTGAAGAGGCCCCAGAGATGCCCAGAGGTCCCTGTCCTTCCTGGGTCACAGCCGTCTCCAGGGGTCCCTCTCGAGTGCTTTTGGCTCTGAGCTCACTGTGGTGGCAACGTCACAGGTGACATGTCCAGAATAGGCAGCCGGGTGCTTGTCCCGACCGGAATCTTTGCTCTGGACTAGGACCAAGCCCGGCAAGGGCTGCCCCTGTTCCTCCACGCCCCCTGTGGCCACTGAGCTGGGTGGGAGGCGGCGCCTCAGCACCCCACACTTGGGCTCTCAGAGCATCCTGGGCCAGAGCTGTGTGTGGCTGTGTGTGCAAGGACATGTGTGCACGAGTCTATGTTCATATCTGTATGTGTGTGTTGGTGCGTATCTGTGTATAAGTGCGTGTGTGCGTGTCTAGGTAAGCGTGCATGCATATGCAAGTGCTGCCTCATGTGTGCCTGCACATGTGTGTGGGTACATGTGTGTGCTTGCACATGTGTGCATGTGTGCATATATGCATGGCTGTGTGTATGCATGTGTGTGCATGTATGTATGTGTGTACATGTGTGTGACTGCGTGTGCATGTTTGTATACATGTGTACGCCTGTGTGTATGCATGTGTGTGGATGTGTGATTGTGTGTAGATGTGTGTGCATGTGTGGATACATGTGTGCATGTGTGTGGCAGCTTGTGCATGTGTGGGTGCGTGTGCAAGTGTGTCTGTGTGTGTGTGCGCATGTGTGTGTGCCCGTGCAGGGTTCGGGGCAGGGTCTGGGGTTCGGGGCAGGCGCTGCTGCTGATTAGAGGCCGGAGCAGCCGCAGCTGGTAGTTATGGGCTTCAGAAGACGTGATTATAATCACAGCCTGCGCCAGTCCAATCACGCTCATTACGGCCCTCGCCGCCCCAGAACTGGCCCTCTCATCAGGAAGGTAGCACGGGGATGGTGGGGGTAACAGCTGGGCCCCTGCCACCTCCTCCCCCAGGACGCTGCAGCCTTCCCCTCCCTCCCTTTCTCCTTCCTTTCGGTCCATTTTGTTTTGGGGCCACACCAAGCAGAGCTCCAAAGTTATTCCCAGCTCTGGGCTCAGGGACTCACTCCTGGTGGTGCTGGGAATCGAACCTGGGCCTAGGCCCTGAAGGCCAGTGCTGCCCCCTGGGCCGCCCCTTTCCTGTACCTGCGCCATCCCCAGCACTGATGGTCTTGGGTGCAGAATCTTGTCTTCGCATCTGTGTCCCCTCCCCACCGCTGCCCACCCGGGGCCAGTCACTCACAGGCTCTGGCTGGCTTCTCCCTGCACTGCCCAACTCTGGGTCCATGGCTGCAGACTCCAGGCAGAGCCCATGGGGGCAGCTGTCATGGGGTCCAGGAGACCCTCCCATCCCGCTCGCGAGAGAAGGATCTGGAGAAGCTTCTGGTCAGGCTTGGGGCAGCCAGGCTAGGCCCAGTGCGGACCCGCCTTCTCCACCAGCTTCCTCCTGTTCAGCCAGGCAGAGCCGTCACTGGAGCTTCCCAAGGCAGAAAGTGTGGGCTGGGGTTTCTGGGGGCTGGCCTGGACAGGGAAGCCTGAGTGTGTCCGTGCCATGGCCCCTAGAGGAAGGGCTAGGCCAGAGGCCACCCCAAAATGGGGTCACACTTGCCCGGGAGAAAGTGGGCCTCACGAAGGCCCCCCGGGAGAGGCCCACTGGGAGGCCCAGGCTGTGGGGTACAAACCGGGGTCATGCCCAGCACCAAGGCCGCCTGGGCCCCCACGATGAAAACCTGCTCTGGGCGTCTCTCCGGCCCCCCACTCTGTTCCGGCCCCGCCTCACCTCCCTCTCACTTTCCCTCTCTCTGTCTCTCGCTCCCCTCCCTCTTTTCCTCTCAGGCCTCTGGACAAGGGTGACCTTGAGTCAGGGCATGCCCCAGCTGGGCTGAGGGGTTCTGCTCACTACTCACGTGGACGGCGTGGTCCCTCTTCCCTCTGCTCTCCCGGGGGCTCCCCAGTTCTTTCCAACACTACAGTGCCCCCCCAGGACCCCCGTGCCCTCAGCAGAGTCCCTGTATCACCCCCTCCCTCCCCCTATGGAAGGTTCCAGAATCCGCGGACGGGGCTTCTGCTCCCCTGACTGTGCCATGCAGCCCAGACCCGGCCCCTCGGTTCTGTGCCCCCAGATGGGGCACCCCTGCCACTCCTGCCCACTCTGACCGCAGGTCCTGTTCCAGACCCGTCCATGCAGGGAAACGCTGCATCTGGGAGTAGGAATCTCGGCTGCCCCACCCCCTTGCCGCCTCTTGTACCTGTGGGGTGTGGGCAGCACTGGGGTCACCAGGTCACGTCCATGGGGTGGATGTAGCTACAGTTCCACAAATCTCCACCAGGTGGAGCTATCATCGCATAGGCCACGAAGTCTGGTCAGCTCTGCCCATTCCCTCCTCCCCGGGACCGGACGCTCCCACAAGGCCCCTGAGGCCTGGTGACTCAGATGCTGACACCCAGCGCTACACCCTAGCAACGTGTGAACCTCCAGAGCTGCTTCAGTCAGGGGTGCAGGCCTGAGAGCTGAGGTGCAGCTGCTGACCCCCAAGGCTGGGGGACCTTCCTGCCTCCTGTAGGACAAGGCAGGGCTGCGTGTCCCCTGCTCTGCCCCTCTCGGCCGCTCCGCCAGATTCCCAGGACAATCCTGTCCATGACCCTCGCCTGCGCACCCTGCTCGCCCCAACCCAGCGGCTCGGGCGCGACACAGCAGGCAGAGAAGAGGGTCCCAGGGGGGAAGGGGCAGAATGGGGGTCCCAGTGGGCAGAGGCAGGAAAGAGGATCCCAGAGGGCAGCAGGGAAGGAAGGAGGGTCCCAGCTGTGAGGGATGCCTGCCCTTTCCACAGCCATGCCTGACCCGGACAGTGGTCAGCCTGTCCTTCCCCATCTCTGCATCCCAGGTCACCCCTGCTGGCTGGGCCCAGCAGCCTCTGCTGCCTGATGACCTGTGACCTCAGGAGCAATCCCTACTCCTAACCCTAACCCTGAATCCAACACCTCCTAACAACCCCTAATCCATTGTTCCTCAAATCCAACACTCCCTAATCCAATATCCCCCAAATTCAACAGCCCTAGCCCAACACCCCCAATCAACACCACCAATTGAACTCCTAATCCAATACCCCCTAATCCAACACCCTGAATCCAATATTCTCTAACTCTAACCCAATATCCCATAATTCCAACACCTCAACCCAATACCCTTTATCAACACCCCACTCCAACACCCCTAATCCAACAACCCATAATCAACATCCCAATTGAACACCCTCTAATCCAACAACCCATAATCAACATTCCAATTGGAACACCCCACTCCAACACCCCCTAATCCAACAACCCATAATCAACATCCCAATTGAACACCCTCCTAAGCCAACAACCCATAATCAACATCCCAACTGAACACCCTAATCCAACACCCCTGATCCAACATACCCGCAGCCAGACACAAGCACCTGCTCCAACACATCCCTAACCCCATCCACACCCCTCATCCAGCACACTCCCCTAACCTGACAGGTCTCATCTGACATTCCCTCCGGGACAAGCCCTCTGAGTGCAGCAGAATCCAAGTCCTCCCATCTGAGTCCTGCAGGCGTCGGCACTGGGAGTTGGGGGTCTTCACGAGGGCAGGGAGGGCACAGGGGGAAGGGGTGGGGACAGGGATAGGGTTGAATGTCCCCACGTAGGGTTTTTTTTTTTGGCTTTTCTGGGTCACACCGGCGATGCTCAGGGGTTACTCCTGGCTCTGCACTCAGGAATTACTCCTGGCGGTGCTCGGGGGCCATATGGGATGCCGGGATGGAACCTTGGCTGGCATGGGCCGGCCGCTGCAAGGTAAACGCCCTACTGCTGGGCTATCGCCTCCGGCTCCCCTACGTATTCTTCAGTGACTGCTCAACCCCTTGTGGGACCCTTCGCAGGGGTGACGGTTGGAGCAGCCTGGCCAGTGGGACAACGGGTGTCCCTGGGGCGGGTAGCCCCTGACTGCTGCTGTCTCAGGGAGTTGCGTTTGGTGACACCAGTGAATCAAATCGGTGTCATGGCCAGGCCTGGTGCCCAGGGTCCCAAGGCACAGGCAGCACCTGCCCCTGCCCAATGCAGAATCTATCATTCTGGGGGGACCACACCCGGCAATGCTCAGAATTACTCCTGCCAGTGCTCGGGGACCATAGGGGATGCCAAGGATCGAAATGGAGTCGATTTCGATCCCAGGTCGGCCGTGCAAGGCAAATACCCTCCCCACTGCACTACCGTTCGGCCCCTTTTCCGGTTTCTCTGAAGACGTATGGGTCTCTGAGCCTGTCACGACAGGGCAGAGGCCGGCTGTTGGGGCTCAGTGGGCCCCTTGACATGCTCAACTCCCCCGCCCACCACCGATGGACAAAGGAACAAGACCAGAGGCCCCTTGGTAGTCGGAAAGGGCCGAGTGTGGCGCATGCGCTTTAGCCAAAGGCAGCCAGGGCAGCCCCCACCAACTCCACGTCCCTGAGGGGTGCGGGGACTCCCCAGGGAGCTGGGCAGGTGTGGGACCAGCAGCCCCAGCGGGTGCCCAGTCGGGTGTCAGGCTGCTCCAGGCAGGCTCTCAGGAAGCAGAGGGCAGTAGGGGAAGGAGGAGGGCCTGTGGACACCCCACCCAGTTCTGAAGCGGTCACGTGCTGGCTCAGGTAACCAGCTTTTTTTTTTTTTTTTTTTGCCTTTTTGGGTCACACCCGGCCACGCTCAGGGGCTACTCCTGGCTCTGCACTCAGGAATTACTCCTGGCGGTGCTCGGGGGACCATATGGGATGCCGGGGATCGAACCCGGGCGGCACAGGCCGGCCACGTGCAAGGCAAACGCCCTACCCGCTGGGCTATCGCTCTGGCCCCCAGCTTTGATGCCCCCCGTAAACTCATCTGCTCTTGGACCCGGGACCCTGGGCGTGGAGGGCCTCATCAGGCCAGTGTTCTGTTGTGGGGGCTTGGGCTCACTTCCAGCCCAGCATCTGGGACCCTGTGCGGGCCATAGTGCGGCTCCCATGCAGCCGTGTTCCAGGGGACTGTCGCCATAGCCTGAAGGACAGCTGGGTGGGCCCTGGAAGAGCAACAAGGTGTCAGGTCTTGTTCCTGAACTCTGGGGACGTGGGTGGGGGCAGCAGCTGGGCAGAAAGAAGGTGGTCCGGGCCGGCCCTCGCAAAGTCAGGGCTATCTGTGGGTGTCGCCCGTTTTCCATGCAGCTCGGGAACAAGAGACACAGGCGTCGAGACCTTTTCTTTCAATAGGAGACTTTTAATCAGGTCAAAGACAAGAGCTGGGCTGGGAACCAGCTCTGCTTTATTACAAGGAAGAAACGTTTCCTTTCAATGCAAAGTATAATCTTAAACCGCGGAGCCCGCAGCCTGCTCACTGCATGGAGGAAAGTGAGTCGAGCCGGCCTGACACTGAGAAAGAGAAAGTGAGCGCAGGGGGTGGCCGAGTCGGGCGCTGAGGGTGCAGGGACGGTCAGCGCAGACCCCGCCCCCACAGAGCCCCGCAAACACTGTTTCCACAGAAATACAATAAACTCTAGGATCGGTAAGTCACAAAGGCTAGATAAACTTTTTTCTTAATATGACAAATGTTTAAGTAGACCTTTTATTTTCCTTACAATAAAAAGTACAATTTCTTGAGTAAGTCCAGAAAGACGCAAACACTCCCCTCCTGACGCTGCTGCTGCTCCAGCGTTTCGCTTTACAAGAAAATTTCCATCTTTTGCGCCTGCAAATGTCAGGAGAGGGGACAAAAGGCATTTCTCCCGAGCTGCCGAGACGGCGTGCAAACTGTCTGGGGTAGAGACATGCGTGGTCGCCCATGCAACTTTAGGAGTAGGAAACTTAAAAAAAATAGATTCATGTGTATTTATATAGAGATTCTTATGTGTATCAACGCCCGGAGACACGCAGGCCCAGGTCTACAAAAAGAATGGAGTGAGCGCGGCAGGGCTGGGAGGGGTGTGGCGCACACGCCGCCCTGCACGCATCTCTCCGGGAAAGAAAATCTGGAACACTTTCGCAGGCGCCCGGCCGACCTCCTGCTGGGGACCCGCGGGGGTGCTGCGAAGGGGTATAAAGTGCTGGCCTGTTGCCATCAACAGGAGGCTCGGCCCGGGCAGGGAGATGCGACGGGCACAGGCCCACGGGACTGCATGTGCTCAGTGCAAAGGCCACAGTCAGGCCTGGTGCCAGACGTGCAGGGGCCGCCCAGGGTGCCAGGCCAGCCCCCGTGCTGGAGCAGTGCGGGAAGCCCAGAAGGCTCAAAACGGCTCCCCCAAAGTGGAGCCGCTGTCCCGTGCCAGGCCGTGGGCCAGCAGGGAAGGGAGTCCATCACGTCCCAGGCCTTTCTGGGCGGCAGCCCCTGCCCCGGCCAGGCATGCACTGGGTCAAAAGTGCCTGCCACCAAAAGGATGGGCCCGCAGGCCCAAGGCTGGCACAGTCGGCGGCTTCACGCAATAGGAAACAAGGAACCAGAAGAAAGTGAGAGACCAGGAAGGGCGGGTGGCCAGCTTGGGTCTGTCTTCCCACGGGGTGGCCACACCAGCTGCACCCAGGGGCCAGGTCAACAGGGCAACGCAGAAATGGGCCAGGCCCACGCCTCGCCGGCTCTGAAAAGGTCTTTGGAAAAATCAAGTTAAAATTCTCCGCGACAGTGCGGCCAGTGAAGTGAGCACCGTGGGCCGGGAGCTGGACTGCCCCACACCCTGTGGCCACGCTCACTGCGCCGCGGAACCGCCACGCATACAAAACAGAACACAACGAAAATGTTTAAAAATAAAAAACAAACCTCTGAGAGTTAAAAAAAAATAATAATAATAAAAAGCATACGAAGTGAGAATTCAGAAGGAAAGAGGACGGCGCCGTCCCAGTCGGAAAAACCCACGGGTGGCAAGGACGAGCGGAGACTCACAGAGTAACGCCGCACTCCAGGGCCCTTTGTGAACAAGTCGGACGAAACACCGACAGCAAGTGTATCCTCGTGGCTGTAGACCCAGCGAGTATGAGCCGTGCGTGAGGCTGAGAATTCCAGCCTGGGGCTCGGAAGCTCTGAGCTCTGCACGAGGCCCTCTCGGGAAGCACCTTTGTACCGATCTGCAGTCGCTCACCTGCCAGGGGCCTTGCATCTGCATTTATTTTATATATATATTTATATATATATATATATACTTTTTCTATAAATGCATTATAAATATTTTATCAAGATTTCATAAGAATCAAGTTTCTCAGCGTGGAATACATTGGATCTCTATTGTACACGTATATATTTGTTATACCTAATGGAAGCAGTACTCCATGCTACCTGCTCTTCGGAAAAGCATTCCGCCGGCAACTCTGGCCGCGTCTGGGCATGCTTCACAGCCACGGCGTCAGGTGACGGAAGGAAAGAACACTTTGGATTCGTTGAAAACGGGGCGGGTCTGAACGCCCCCCCACAGCATCTGCCACTTGGCTGGACCACCCTCCATCCCCAAACAGCAACAACGCAGAACTGGGGTTTGGCACCCCCATTCCTGCTGTTGATTTTTCTTAAGGCATCGTTCCTCAGGCTTCAGAAAACCCAGCCCCACGTCCATCAATAAAAGAAAGGCACAAACTCGCATCTCCCCATGGCTTCCAGGGCGCCGGGCCCCTGTTCCTGCCAGCCTCAGTCCGCAAGGGCGGTCCTGCCAGTGCCCACCGGTGCCCACGGTCAGGTCCATGGTGGAAGCCGGAGGCGACGTTGTCTTTGCAAGAAAAGAAGCTACAAGATGAGTCGAGGGGTCACACGGACACATGGGTGGGGCGAACGTCCAGCACCAGTTGGATCAAGTGGGTATGTGGTGTCAGAGCTCTGACCACGCTTCAGGCATCAGCCGAAGCGGGCGACTCGCCCTGAGCTGCCGTGGGCTTCCTTCCCCACCGCGGGGAACCGAGAACCGAGGTGCCGGGCGCCCCAATGTCCGCATGTCCGCACGCCCCAGGGCGGCGTCCATCTGGGGCCCCGGGGGCTGAGCGGCAGAAGGGGCTCCCCGAGCCGCTGCCCACCTGGCACCTGTGCATCCAGGGCCAGTGGGACACAGGGACACGCCTTCTCAGCTGCACTTCAAGACAGACAGACACGAGAGACGGCGGCTACAGGGGCGGCTCCTGCTCCATGGGCTCCCTCGTCCGCCCTGCGGGACACGGCGGCTCAGATCGGACAGGTGGGAAGGACGGGGATGGGCGCCAGCACCGCAGGACACTCCACCTCTTCTCGGCAGGTGTCACGCCCACGGAGAGGGATGCCATGGCGGTGACCGTCCTCGGCTTCCTCATTCTCGCACTTCTGGGCCTCGAGCAGCGCAGTAGCCCGCCGTGGGACGACAGGCGCTGCAGGGACCGCCAGTACTGGCCTGGGGAGAGCAAGGTGAGGGGCACTCTGGGGTCAGGAGGGGCAGGACTGGACTGGGGTGGGTGTGGTGGGCAGCCCTTGGGGATGGGCAGGGCTCGAGGCCTGGTCGGTGCCTTGGGGGGGGGCGGCACTCTCCACCTCTTGGGGCTCCCCTGACCAGGCATATGGGCACTGGTCACCTGGCCATGGAACCTTCCCTCCTGTCCCAGGGGGCTCACCCAGGCCAATGCCTTATGAAACCTGGATGTGAGTGAAATAAAGCCTCGTGCACAAGCAGAGGTGTGGTCGAGATCAGGGGTCGTGGCTGCCCCACTCACTGTGGATGCTGATGACCTTCTCCATGGACCGCACGGCGTTGGCGTTGGGCCGCTGCTCCAAAACCTTCTCTGGGAGCGGGTCCAGCTGCAACAGATGCCGCAGGACGGGGGGTTTGGGGAGCCAGGTGCTAGGGCTGTGTCCACACAGGCTACCTGGGGCTCAGGGCAGCCAGCCCTCGGTCCACGGTGGGCCCCATTCCCTGAGGACTGGACCCCAGAATCCCAGAGAACAGGGCCTCTAGTCACTGAAAACTGCCTCCCCAGGCCCCGTGGGTTCTGCTGCAGGCCCGTGGGATGAGTCCTGGGAAGCGGGGAGAGGCTACAGGGACCCACTGGCCGGCCCACACAGGAAGCCCTGTGCCGCTCCGACTGTGCACCCATCCTCGATCCTGAACTGACATGGGACCACTTGAGGACTAAGCAAAGGTGCAGCCCTGGGGACCCTGTCCCCACTGCCACGGGTGGGTGCCCCTACTGCTCAGGTCTGTCCCACCCCTAGAGATGCCGAAGAGGCAAGAGCGGTTCCCAGCCTTCTGGGTGCCCTCCCTGGCCCTGGGGTGCTGGTGCTCTGGTACTCAGAGCGGGTGCTGAGGGCTGGGGGTCAGCACATAGGGGTGCAGGTGGCAATGGGAACTGTGCACATCCGGCGTGAGAGGGAGACCCGCGCTGCCCCACGCCCACGAGGTGCGGGTTTCACCTGACAGGACCCCATCTGCCCGCAGGCCACCCTACAGGGACACTTCGGGGCCCCTCTCCCTGGGCCACACTCGCGGGGCTCGGGGGGACTGGCTCCGAGCCCGCACTGGGGCATTCAGTGGGGACGAACAGAGGGTTGGGCAGGGAGCTGCGTATAGCACAGGAGCCTGGCAGGATGGGCTCTGGGGAAGGGGACAGGCGGGGAGGGGCCGCATGCGGCCAGAGGGGCTCCTACCTCGTTGCCCAGCAGAGCAGATACGCATGCTTCTGAGGCGTCGCAGATGGCCGTGAGGTCGTGGCCACCCTCCAGGGCCAGCACGATGCGGCCGCCAGCCAAGCTCCATCAGCTGCCGTGTCAGGTACCCGAAACCTGCAAGGCCAGACACGTGAGCGGGGGTGCGAGGCGCCATCAGAGCCCCCAGGGTCACAGCCGTCAGGGCCCAGGGCAGCTGGCGTGCAGCGGCCTGCAGCGGAGGCCAGTGGGTCAGTAACAGATGCAGCGAGCGTCTCCCGGCTCCCTTAGAACTGTTGGAGCGCAAGAGTTACGGCTCCAGCGCTTTCATTTTATAACGCGGCAAATCACCTAGTTAGAGTGGGGACTCTTTGGGAAACAGTGCTCTCCGAGAGCAGAGGATGCTGGGCAAAGCCACCTCTGCCCAGAGGCCCAGGGCTCTGCTCAGCCGTGTGCGTGCCAGGCCCCCTCCCACACGACTCACATGTTGCTTTTGGGGCCCCCACACGTGGTTTCCATCAACGTCTCGGTCCTCAGTCCCCAAGGGAGGTGGGGACCCTCAGAGTCCTGCCCTGGCTCCCGGGGGCAGGCAGAGAGGGCCGTGTGGGTGCCCACGGGCAGGACAGGAGTGCAGGGGGACTCACATCTGGCGGACAGGTTGTAGCCGCCCAGAGGCGTGGGGTGGCCCTCCACGGCGTCGAAGCCAGGACGACACAAGCACCACGTCTGGGGCAAACTCGCTGGCGATGGGCATGACCACAGTCCTGTGGGCAGAGCAGGACAGGCTGGGCAGGCAGGCGAGGCTGGCATAAGCCGCGGGGACAACCCCACCTGGCCCTGTCCCCTGGGCACAGCAGCACGTCCTGGGGCTGTGTCTGTCTGCCTGGCACGTGAGCCACGTGACATGCACCCGGGACCAGCTGGTGGGGGGAAGCCCTCTCGGCCCTGGCCGCATCCCAGTCCCCGGTGGACGCACATGTGAAAAGTTCTAGGGAGAGGCTCTCTGCAGGCGACCCTTCTGTTGGGATGGACAGGGAGCGCCCAGGGCGCCCGGGCCGGGGTGGTGGCCTCGTTTGTCACAGGCAACCCCACAGTGGAGACAGCCGCTGCTCTGCCCAATCCCTGCGCCCACACTGTGGGGCTCAGGTGTCTGGTGGATGCCCACTGAAGGTCATGCCGCTCTGTCCTGTCTCCCTGGGAAGTGAGTGAGAGCTGGGGGCTGGGAGCCTTGGGCAGTGGGCACTGCCTGCACAAACCAGATCGCTGCATCCACAGTGAACCTCAAGGCAAGCAAGAGGCACCTGCAGGCTCCCCCTGCCCGACCGGTTTCCCCAACGTCCCACACTGGAACACTCACGGGTGGGCGCCCGCCCCTTCACACACAGGGTTCTGGGCTGCAGTGACCCTCAGCCCCAGAGCGCCCAGCAGCTTCCTGTCCAGCAGGGCCCATGGCTCACCTGCCTGCCACCTCCTCCCACCTCCAGGTGCAGCCCTGGCACACAGCACAGCAAGGAGCATGCCCAGGAGCTCTGGCCACCCCGGGCCCGTCACGTCACCTGCAGTCCCCAGGCACCTGACACCGCCGGGGACCCTCCCAGGGTTCCAGCCTCCTCTGGGTGCTGTCCACTGTGCAAGGAGAGGCCTCTTCTCCCCTTGCTTACCAGTCTGGCCTGGAGCATTGCAGCTGGCAAGTGGGCCAGGGGAGGAGGGAGGGTGTCACCCCCACGGCCAAGGACAGAGACAGGCCGAGCTCTGCACGGCCCTCCCAGACTCAGCACCCCCGGGACAAAGCTGGCCTGGTGTGGTACCGACAAGGACCCACTCTGGAAGCTTCCTCTCTGGGCGGACAAACCTCCCTTGCGGCTCCCACCCCAAACGGGGCCTATGTCCCTGCGTCCCGGACTCTCCTGCCTTCCCCAAGGGCCCAGCAGTGCAGACCTGGCTGCTTCCAGACCTGTTTCCCACCCACACCTCTGGCGTCGACACATGACGCAAGAGGTCGGCACAGCAGAGGTGGGCACCTGCAAAGGCCCCCAGAAACCATTTCCAGGAGGAACGGGAGAGGAAGCTTGTGTGTGAGTTGGGCGCTCAGCTCAGCTCCAGGAAAAGGGCCTAATGCAGGCTGCCGGGCCCAGGGCACCGCCACTGTGTGCGTGTGTGTGTGGGGGAGGGGGGCAAAGCCACGTGGGCGGCCCCGCCCCAGAGATCAGCTCCTGCCGCTCTGCCGACTTCAAAGCATGTCTGGCCCGGGACTGGTTTGAATTAAGGTCCCTCCCTGCAAGTCTCAGAGCCTGAGAAAGTTGGGGTTCTGGCTTTCATTAGAGCATTTTCTTATCTCTTCTTCATCTTCGGCTTGATCTCCTGAAATGCAACGTGGCAGGGCTGGGGGAGAAATAAGGCGCTGCTTGAGGCACACACTGTCCCCGGGCTGGGGGGGAGGAGCACGAGAAAGGGGATCCCACCCTTCTCCCGCCGCTGCCATGCCCGGGGAGCCATAAATTCTAAACTTCAAAGCATGGCTTTACATTAAAATAAGACTTAAAAGGCCTGAAACAATTTCCCTTTTCAAAGGAGCTATTTAAGTTTTAAAGTTCATTTGATAAGGCACCGTTCAGGCACACTTGGCACCAGATGAAGCCGGAGCAGTGTTGAGCAAAATGCAGGTTCTGGAGAGGGTCGGCAGGTCCTGCTGCCCTCTGGGACTGCCCACGGGCACCAAACATAACCCAGCACCCAGGCAGAGGGACAGAGGGGGCTCCTCACCCCAACTGAGACCTCAGCCAGGGCAGCTCTCAAAGTTATGTCACTTCGGTGAAGAGCACAGGACAGGAGGAGCGGGGGCTTGGGTGGAAGATGGGGCCCCAGGGTGCTCAGCTTCAGACACTGAGGGGTCCCATAACCTGGGCCTCGAGCTAGGAGTGCTACACCTGCCATGAAATTCCCTGATGTGTCCGCTGCACCGGGCCCAGCACTGCCCTGCACACGTAGCTCGTGTCCAAACGCCCATGCTATGTTCCATGCCCACACGACCACCCCTGCCTGCCCTTGGTGGCTGCCCTGCCCTTGCTCAGGAAAGGTGATCCGTGGGACATGGGGATGGGGTCTACCCTCACTCAGCGCCAGGACCCAGGAAACAACCACCTGACCACCAGCAAATGTATCTGACCCCTGGAGAGGCAGAAGCTACCTAGGCATCACGGTCTAGAATGGAGAAGCCATGTCCCCAGAGCAGGAGAAGCCACGCCCACAACTGGGAAACCACACCCCCCAGAGCAGGGGAAGCCACGCCCCAACTCAAAGTACCCACGGGGGCTGTGCATCAGGAAGGGGGCTCGCTGCGTCCATTCCGCAGCCTGTCCCTCTCCTCCTGCAGCCACGTTGTGGACACAGGCCTGACCCAGTGAGCAGGAATGGCTACCAGGTGAAGGCGGCACATGGGGCAGGGAGGGACTCACCTGAAGGCCGCCAGGTACTCGGCGTCGCCCATGGGCGGGTCGAGGCCCCCGTGAAGGCCATGTTGACGTTGAAGCCCACACCTGGCCCCGTGCCCACCTGTGTGAGAGATTGTGGGCACAGCCTCAGCAGACGCCCCAGGGTACCTGCAGGGCACCCACAGCACAGCTCAGGGCTGTCCCAGCTTAGAGAAAGAGTTCTCCTTCAGGTGTTGGGCTGAGCTCTCTCTGGGGGGGGTGGGGTGAGGGGCTAAGGGACCCTGTGTGTGTGGAGGGGAGGGGATGAGGGCCTCTAAGGGTCCCTATGTGTGTGTGGGGTCCGTGTGTGTGTGGGGGGGCTCTAGGGCCCCTATGTGTGTGGGGTGAGGGCTCTGAGGGGCGCTGTCGGGGTGGGGAGTAGGGAGGCGTCCCTGGGCCTACCACGATGCCAACAGGTAAGACACACCTAGAGCCCAAACTGAGGGCCCGGAAGAGCTGCCTCAGGAGAGAACCCCAGAGGACAGGGGCCCAGCGCAGAGTCCCAGGAAAAAGCCCAGGACAAGCCCCAGCGCCCCTGCGGACCGCTCTAGACCAGAGGCTGCACTGTGGTGGGGGAGGGCTCCTGGTCTCTATCGCAGATGCTAAAGCTGGCTTGGACCAGGCCAAGCTGTTGTGACGGGAGAACGGACGGACTAGGTGCCTTGTGAGGACTGGGGGCAGTAAGGGGCTAGCTAGGGTGCGGCTTTGCCCTCAGAGCCTGCCCACTGCCTCGCCCCAGATCCCACCCTCTGCAGGCCCTGCCCACCTCATCTGGTGCACCGCTGCCGGGGAAGAAGTTGCCGTCATCATAGCGGTGCAGGGACACATACAGGACACTGGGGTCACTGTAGAAGGCCTGCTGGGTGCCGTTGCCATGGTGCACGTCCTGGACAGGCAGGTGAGCTGGCTCAGTGGGGCAGCTGTTCTGTCCCAGCAGGACTGGGGGTGCCCTCCCCAGGGGCAGCGCACCTTAGATCCCCCCCACCCCCAACCCGTCGTGGGCTTGTTTCAGGGCCCTGGTGGAGTAGCCACCTGCAGCTTGGAGTTTGGAGGAAGCCATGCCAGCTGCCGGCCCACTTTCTGGCCCTGCCACTTCCGTCCCCATGTCCCAGTCCACGTACCCAGTCCACGATGAGCGTCTTGCTCACACTCAGCCGCTGCTGGAGAAGCTTGGCTGCAATGGCCACCGAGTTGAAGTAGCAGAAGCCCCTGCGGGAGTCGGGAGGATGGGCTGAGGGTGGCACGGGCACACGCACTGCCAGGGGCTCTGCTACTGCTCCTGCTATTGCTTGTGACAGAGGGGCCTAGGCCAAACTTCCTGACCGCCCCGCAGCTGCACAGGACTTCCGGACTGCTAGAGGGTTCCTCGGTCCCCAGGACACAGAGGTTCCTTGTATCTGCTTCCCACAGTCTGAGGCCCGAGTAGGGGCATCTGGTCACCCCAGAAATAAAATGATGCTGCTTTCACCCAGTAGAGCCAAGAAAACCTGCTGTGCAGGGCCAGGAAATCTGGGTCATGAGGCTGTGGGGTCCCAACAGGCCCAGAGCAGAGACTGCCCAGCCCACCCTGATGCACACAGGGCTCCACTGGCCCAGCCCACCCGATGCCCACAGCTTCCACTGAAAGCAGTGACACCTAGCAATAACGCAGGTGATTATACAGGAGCTTCTGTACCACTGGGCACACCTGGACAGGGCAGTGGGTCTGGGGAAGCTGAGGTTTCCCCAAACCCTGCCCCATGGTCAGGGAGGCCTGGGGTCCCTGGTGGCTCCACTGCTCCAGGCTGGCACCACCTGCTGCTTGTACCATTGGTTGCAGCTTTCAGGTTTATTTATGGCTGGCCTGACCTCAGTCCCGCGGGGCTGTGGCCAGTGCTGGGCCTATCAACGGTGCTGGACGGACACTGCAGCCACATGCATGTGCCTCAGTCCAGGGGACCCAAGCATTGGGACCTGGCCTTGAATGTTCCAGGACAACACTTAGTAAGAAAGAGGAAGTGTGTGGGGGCTTGGCCAATCAGACTAGCGCCCTAACCTGGCTCCACCCTCTAGCGATAGGCCAATCAGATTGGTGCAGAGCTGATGCTGCCCCTTTGGCTTCTGTCCACCCAGACCTGCCCTCTTCACGTCTCTAGGACTGAAGGTTTGCTCCACTCGGGTGCACAGGACATGTAGGCACTGCAAGCCGCGGGCCGGGGTGTGGGCAAATACAGACCCCCCAGCCCACTGTCACCTGTGGCTACTCCATGGGCGTGCTCTCCTCCTCCGCGTGATGCCCGGGGGACGGACCACGGCAAAACCATTCTGCACAGGGATGCGAGGGAGAGGAGAGGGTTAGAAGGATGCTGGTGGCCAGAGCCGGTCACAGCCCAGGACACGTGGCAAGACGGGTCCAGGCAGGACGGACGCCGGGTGCTGAGGACCAGCCCAGGTCCACCTGCTCAGAGGGAGATTTTCCCTTTCTGGCCACTGCTGTGGTCGGGGGACGGAATGGTCGCTGGGTCTCCCCAGGAGGGAGAGGCTGGGGAAGTTGGCTGTGGGGTCACCCCTCACCCACGGCCCTGCCTGCATAAGGACACCCCAGTGTAGAAAGCGCAGCTGGGAGGGATGGGGCCCAGCCCCCAGAGTCCCACTGCAAGCTCTCACCTGAGGACCCCATGATACCGCACTCAGTGGGGTGGGGGCTCCCTGCACTCCCTACAATTATGGGCCCTCTGTAGAGTTCCTACATTTAAGGGCCCCCCTGGACTCCCTACATTTACGGGGCTCCTGGACTCTGCATTTATGGGCCCCCAGACTCTCTGCACCCCAGCTCCCCGTGACCACAGGGGTTGCAGCCCGTGGAGGCTGGCAGGAAGGGAGACCTTCCCCAATCTGATGACGTGGAGGTTCTCACGAGCACAGGCTGCAGACCCCCTGGGGTCCTGGACACTTCAGGCTGGGCCCCAAGTAACAGGCCTGCGCTGACCAGGCCAGGTGGGCATGCTGGCCCTAATGGGGTCCTGCACTTGTCCCCTCCCCAGTACCCCGACTTCCAGCTGTGGTGGCACTGTGGTGCTTGGAGCCAAGTCCCAGGGGGACAAGTGGAGCCCGGGAAAGTTGGCTGCAGCGGGCCCAGCTCTGCCGTGTGCTCTAGGGCGAACCCTCCTTCACCCCCCTGCTTACCAGCTCTCTTCACTCACCCCCACCAAGAACAGCGAAAGGATTGCAGAGACCACCCAGAGCCTGACCGCTGGGACCCTGTACAGCGGACACTGACCTTCAGTTCTCCCGTGGCCACCTTGAAGACCAGCTCGACCACACATCCCACGGCCAGGCGGGCAGCCCCGGATGAGTGGACCTCATTCCAGATGGTGTCACTGTCCACCTGTGGGGACAAGGCTTCAGTAAGGGCCCCCGCTGGGGTGCTGAGGTGACCCACGTGCCCCAGCTAAGGAGGCGGCCTGTCCCTCCGTGTGCGGAGAGCTCCCCACGCCAGGCGGAGAGAGTCCTGGCTGTCTGCCTGGTGCAGACGGGGAAGAGGGACTGTGGTCAGGGTCAGAGGACTTGGGACGCGGTCCACCACATGCAGGGTCTCAGCTCGGCAGGAACCTCTTCCCCACTAGGCCAGGCCACAGGGCCTGCCCAGGGAAGAGCTCTGGGGAAGGCCTGACCCAGCATCTTCAAAGCCAGTCAGCGGCATCATTTACGGGGTTCAAGCCATTTCCCTGAGGCAAGCAAACGGCCGCCGACTCTAACTGTTTCCAAATGTCTGGGGCTCTGCCGTGCGGGCCTCGGCTCTCACTGGCCTCTGGTCCACAACGGGCCCCAGGAACAAGCCTCTGGGAGCAGCCGGGCTCAGTCGCCTATGCCGGGTGCAGATCGGGCATGTGTGGGAAGGAAGCTGCTCGGGAAGCGGGGAGAGCAGGGCTCACACCCCGGGCCCCTATGCAGCTCCGACCCGGGCAGTACTGCAGGACCCCTGAGGTCACGGCCCAGAAACCCTGGGGAGGCAGCTGGGCTTTGCGGCTGGCGTGGCAGCTGTCACCTGTGGTGCTACAAGCTTTAATATTCCCCAGGGATTCAGACGCAGGTCCGGGGTCCAGGAGGTGTGTCTCCCACCGGGATGACCAGGAAGTCCCCTAGGAACCTGTGATCCTGGCGGCCCTGGCCGAAACCTGGAGTCCCCACCTGCGGCTGCCCTCCTGGAAGGGGCCCGCCCCTTCCTGCTCCACAGGACAACCCGAAGCACTGCGAGCCCAAACCCTCCACATCTGGCCCGAGTCTGCCCAGCAAAGGGCTGAGGCCAGTGTGGCCGTGACATGAATACGCCGCCATTTGCTCTCTGACGGGGCAATTTTCCAAGCCGGGATTTCTGCACAGGCTCAGGAAGAAACCACTTTGCTTCTCTTCCGTAACAGAACCCAGAGCCCAGGCTGCCCTGCCCTGCAGTGCTCTGCTGGCAGCACCGCCTCCCTCCCCACGTCCACCTGGGACCTCACCCCGCCTCGGGCGAGGACACTGGATCCTCCCAGAGCCTGCTGCGGCTGGGCCTCGCCTGGCTTCAGGGGCTGCAGGGGGCCACGCAGCCTTAGAGCCGTGTTTACCTGGCCCCCGGAGGGGGTCCACCTGCATACTCACCCCAACACCGCCGCAGGGCAGCCTGACAAACACGGAGGTCAGCGAGCCTGTGGGGGGAGGGAGGTCAGCAGACCGAGGTGACGCGTGGAAGTGGGGGACGGGGCAGATTCTAGGTGCAGCCCAAGGCTTGGCCGAGGGGCTTCTGAGCCTTCTGGGTGGGGCCCACACAGGGTGTGGGGAGGGTTCAGTGTGCTCTAGCCTGTGGTCCCCAGCAGGGCCTCTGGGCAGAGCCACAGGTCTCCTCATCCACTGGCGGAGGGTCCCCTGGTGCCCCACAGGTGCTAAAGGTCGGTGTGACTAGTGGCCTGGAGCCACCTGCCCATTCCCAGGACTCTGCTGTGCTTGGGGCCAGAGTGCGGAGGCCAGCGGGCACCCGAGAGTGGACACACAAGCAGTCCCAGGCCATCTCTCCCGGGACACAGGCAGCCCTGCTCTCAGGGTGCCCTCCACAGCTGTCTGCACTGTGGGTCAGGAGCGCTGGGGAGACAGTGAGTGCCAACACAGGGACAGGACGGGGAGGGAATGGGGGGACAAAGGAGAGAGCAGGGGGACAGAGAAGGGAACAAAGGGGGCAGAGAGGAGGGCCCTTCTGTGCTGGGGGCCCGACTATAGGAAGTGTGTGTACCTGGGCACGCAGCCACCCCCTGCTCTTTGTGCAGACTCAGCCTGAGGGAGAAGGCGAATGTGTGACGTGTAAGGGAGATGGTGAGTGTGAGGGAGTGGGTATAAGACAGTGAGTGTGTGAAGCAGTGAAGGAGTGAGTACGAGGAGTGTGAGGGGGCACGAGTGAGTAGGGATGCGAGGGAGTGGGTGTGAGGAGTGTGAGAGTGAGTGAAAGATCTGTGAGGAGTGAGGACAGTAAGCATGTCAGTGTGGAGTGGAGTGAGTGAGTAGGCATGAAGAGAGTGTGAGCAGGTGTGAGGATGAGTGAATGCGTGTGAGGTGTGAGCAGATATAGGTGAGGGGCACTGCGGGTGTGAGCACATGACGAGAGTGAGAGCATGAAAGAGCAGAGTGCAAGGATGAGTGTGTATAAGGGTATGAGGAGAACAAGTGTGAGGATGAGTGTGAGTGAGTGGGCATGAGGAGAGTAAGTGTGAGACTGTGAGCATGAGTGTGTGAGGAGTGTGAGCAGGTACAAGGAGAGTGTTAGGATGAGTGTGTATGAGGAGTGTGAGTGCCTGAGAAGAGTGAGCGTGTGAGTGTGAAGATGAGCGGGTGTGAGGAGTGTGAACAGGTTTGAGTGGCAGGTGACCCCTAGCCCAGGTCGGGTCAGCAGGAATTACCCAGGGTAGTGGCAGGTAGCTCCCGGGCCAGGTCGGGTCAGCAGCAATTACCCAGGGTAGTGGCAGGTAGCTCCCGGGCCAGGTCGGGTCAGCAGCAATTACCCAGGATAGTGGCAGGTAGCTCCCGGGCCAGGTCGGGTCAGCAGGAATTACCCGGGAAGGGGTAGGTCAGGCGCAGCTGCTCTGCTCTGTCCCCGTGGGGACACTGCCCGGGCAAGTTAGTCCTGGGCTCCTCGTGGGTGGCTCCCGCTAACAGCAGACACTGACCAAGCCTTTCCCGATGAATAGCAGAGGCCCTGACAGACTGGACAGACTGAGGCTGGCACGGCGGCTGGGGCGGCGTCACCTGTGCCCGCGGGAGCAGCATTAGGGAGGCTGTGGAGTACCTAGAAGTTTCTTACTGTCCAGTTTCTGCCGGTTGAGGGGTTGGTGCCGTAGAGCAGAGCATGCGCCTCCGAATGCACCGTCTGCAGCTCCTCCAGTGTGGCTTTGCGGCCCCGGATGCACTGCGGAGAGAAGCACGCTCACAGCTGGGCACACGCATGTACATCACAGGGCGGGCATGCACGCACAATCATGGCATGGGGACGCACACGTACATCACAACATGGGCACACATGCGTACATGCATGCTCACAGCACGGGGATGTGCACACATCACGGCACGGCACGCACGCTTGGCACGGGATGTGCACACATCATGGCACCGGCACGCGCTCGGCACGGGATGTGCACACATCATGGCACGGGCACGCATGCTCGGCACGGGGATGTGCACACATCACGGGCACACACGCTCTAGGCATGGGGATGTGCACACATCATGGCACGCATGCTCTTGGCACAGGGATTGCACACATCATGGGCACCCGCGCCTAGGCATGGGGATGTGCACACATATGGCACGGCACGCTCGCTCTCGGCACGGGGATGTGCACACATCACGGCACGGCACGCCGCTGTTGGCACGGGATGTGCATACATCAGGCACGGCACGCGCCTCGCACGGGGATGTACACATCACGGCACGGGCACGCTCTCGCTTCGGCACCGAGATGTGCACATCATGGCACGGGCACACACGCTCTCGGCACGGGGATGTGCACACATCACGGGCACGCTCGCTCTCGGCACGGGGACATGCACACATCACGGCACGGCACGCATGCACGCACGCTTAACGGTCCCCAGTCCCAGTCAGCCCAGCTCTGCCCCTTTAAGCTCTGGGAGCTGACGGCGCGGGCAGCCCAGCAGCAGCTGTCACCCCTTTCGGGGCTGGTGGGGGTGCCTCCAGCGGGGACCCTTCATCCCCAGGGCAGGCCCGGAGAGCTGAGGCTGATCTGAGGGGCTGACCAGGAGGGATGTGGGGTCTTGTCCAGCAATAAACCCTGTGGCCTGACCCATGTCCTCACTCTACCTCTCCTGTCCACTACCCAGCAGGTTCCAGTCTGACCCGGGACCCGCAGACCAGTGACCTCGAGTCCTGAGAGCCCGTGGCCATCGGGCTGGACAAAGGGCGACTGTGCTGACGGGGACTCAGGCCTTGCTGAATCCTGTCCTGGGCACCCGAGCACGGATCAGAGAGGCCACAGGGACCCCGGCTGTGGTGGTGGGAGCAGCGGGCCAAACCATGGCTGGGGCAGGTGCCTGGGGCTCACTGTCGGGTATTGGGGCGATGCTGCCCCCAGTGGTTTGGCCTCAGACACCCAGGAGGTGCCGGTGGGCTCCTTCACCAGCACTCGGCACCACCACACTCTGCACTCTGCTCCCAGCTGTGTCCCACATACCCAGAGAAGCAATGAGGACAGGCCTCGAGGACCCATGCCCAGCCTCCAGGCGGATCTTTTGGGGGGAGGAGGGCGGGGGATCAGATCCCCTCCTGGCACGGGGATCAGGGGCCAGGAATCAGCCTGGGGCTTCCTGTACTCAGAGCCACCTCTGGGACTGCTTCTGGCGGGCGGCTATGCTGTGTAGCACACACTGGGGTGGGGTAGGGGCATGCAGAAAGGCCTGGGCTCCCTGGGGGGACCACACAACCGGGTCTGCCCTGCAGGCAGGAAGGGTCGGAGGGGAGGGCAGAGGAGGACCCCATACACATAGGCAGGGAGGACCCAGATACTTGTGTGAGTGTGGGCGCGGGCAGGGTGTGGAGTGCGTGAGTGTGGGTGTGTGTGGGAGTGTGTGTGAGTGTGTGTGTGTGGGAGTGTGTGGGTGTGGAGTGCAGGCAGGGGTGTGGATGTGTGAGTACGGGCGCAGGCAGGGTGTGGGTAAGGCGGGTGTGGGTGTGAGTGCGGGCAGGGGTGTGGGTGTGAGTGTGGCGCAGGCAGGGTGTGGGTGCGGGCAGGTGTGCGTGTGAGTGCGGGTGGGGATGTGAGTGGGTGTGGGCATGTGTGGGTGTGAGTGCGGGTGTGGGCAGGGGTGAGTGAGTGTGGCGTGGGAGGGATGTGAGGTGTGAGTGTGGGGTGAGAGTGTGGGCGTGGGCGGGGTGTGTGCGTGTGGGCGTGGCGGGGTGAGTGAGTGAGCGTGGGCGGGAGTGTGAGTGGCGTGGGTGGAGTGTGTGAGCGTGGGCGGGGTGTGTGTGGCGTGGGCGGGATGTGAGTGTGTGAGTGTGGGCGGGGTGTGCATGTGGGCGTGGGTGTGTGTGTGTGTGTGAGCGGGCGGGTGTGAGTGTGGGCGGGGCGGGGTGTGTGTGTGTGTGAGTGTGGGCGGGTGTGAGTGTGGCGTGGCGGGTGTGTGCGTGTGGGCGTGGGCGGGGGTGTGCGTGTGGGCGTGCGCGCTCACCTCTTGCACCCACGCGCAGGTCGGTCTCCTGCAGCCGGACCAGATGCTCTGGATGCGGCCGCGTGCTCGGGGTGGGAGCTGCTGCTGCGCGCAGGCGCACTGGTGCTTCAGCATGAGCGAATCGTACACCAGCCCTGTGGGCAGGGCTGGGTCAGCCTCCAGGGCAGCGGGTGCTGACCCCGTGCCCGCTCTCTGTGAGTGAGGAGCCCATGTCCCGAACGTGCTCCCGAGCACCCCTGCCTGTCCAGGGCTCAAGGGGCACACGGTGCCCGGAGGCGAGCACGAGATGGGGCCTGTCACTGCCTCCTGCTCGCTCAGGCCAGGCAATGCAGTGACCATGGTCCCCGCGGCTTCGCGTCTGCCATGCCACTGAGCTCCCAGCAGAGCCGGGCGGACAGAGGGGCGTGCACGGAGGGCGGCAGCAGCATGGACCCCGTCTGTGCCACCTCTGCGAGGTGCCAGGCCCCTCCAGCTCCAGCAGCCACATATGCTTTACGTGGGCCTGGCCACGTCCATCGCTTGGGGTGATTAGCCAGGAAGTGACCTCTACGGAGGAATAACCTGGGGTACCCTTGGCAGATGTCTGATTTGCTCCTGACAAGTGCGGGTGTGGGGTCCCTCTGAGAGCAGAGACAGGATGGACACATGAGCCCGACCAGGCCTGTCTGGCTCAAGAGGAGCCCTGGGCCCCTCCTATGCCGGCTGGGCAGAGGGGACAGTGGGGAGCAGCTGGGTGGCCGGCATAGGAGCTAGGGCAGGGGGAAATGACACTGGCCACCAGATGGCGGGGCTGAGCAGGTCTGTCCCCTCTGGCCCTGCTCACCTGTGGTGAACCTCGGTTTCGTGGGGCTCCTGCACAGACATGGGGAAGGTGGCTGACGCGGGGACGACTGTGCTCGGGACAGGGCGGTGGCCACCGAAGCGACACAGGGATGCCGGCAGCCTCCATGGACGCCTGGTAGTTCCTTAGCTGGTGGATCCGCTGCTGCTCCAGGAGAAGGGCTTGCTGTGGGGAGAGCGGTGAGTCTGCAGGAGCCCCTCGCCCACACCCAGGCCCTGCACCACGTGGTCCAGACAGGCGCGACCCCTGCCACCAGTCCCCTGCCTGAGTGAAATACATGGAGAAAGTGGTGAAGGCGGCGGGCACAGGTCCTGCCCGTGAGGGTGGTGGGCACAGGCCCTGCCCATGGGACTTGGTGCCACCGCAGAGCAGATGGGTGTCCATCCCAGCTCAGAAATGAAGTGGGAAGGCTGGGCCACAGATAATGGGGCTGGCGCAGCAGGGGTCAGAGAGTGGCGTCTGAGGTGGGCTCCAGGCAGGGCCCTGCAGGTGTGAAGGGACGACTGAGGCAGGGCTGCTAGGTCTGTCTCTGGCCATCCAGCAGCCCTGGACCAGGGGCCACACCATGGGGCAGCAAGGGCAGCACTGATCCCCTCCCCACCCCCCCACCATTCTGCCTAGATACAGCGTGTGGTGTGGGGGCAGGAGCCTACGGGCAGAAGCTGGCACCAGAGAGGGCTCTCCTGTGCCCTGCCCTGCTCCTCTGGGGGGGCCCTCCCTGACACTCAGCCCACACACTGGGCTCGTGAGCCCTTCCCGCGGTCCTGCCCTGAGTCTGGCTGCTGGGTGAAGGGACAGGCAGCCCCGGGTGGGCAACAGGGTCAAGTTTTCCCAGATCGCTCAGGAACTAAGCACTCAGCACTCCCACCCGTCCATCTGCTACTAGCTTAGTCCCACCCACACCTCTAGGGGACAGTCTGCAGCCCTGACCTCAGGAAACTACCACCCAGGAGGACCTGGGCTACCCTCGGCAGATGCCATGACAGACCGTAGCGTGGCCGGTCAGCTGGGGACGACCAATGAGAGATGCAGCAGCCTTCTCTCCACCCCTGGGCAGGTAGGATGGCCCAGTGGTCACTTCACCCACAAGGCACGCCTGGATGCAGGTCCTGCCAAGCTGCCCTGTCCCTCTGCTATCTCATCCCTGACAAAGCCCCAGCCCCTACCTGGTCCCTGCCCTGCCTTGAGCTCTGCCATCACTGGCCTGTCCAAAGACAACCCCACCTCCCATTTCTCAGGTCACACCCCTCCCTCTTTTCGGCCCGCCCACCCACCCCCACCCCACCCCACCCTCCCTCTTCTCAGCCCCGCCCCACGCACCTGTCGGAAGAGCAGCTCCTGCTCGCTGGGCTGGTGCTGGCCGGGCTCTGCTTCCTGGGCTCCGCCTCCTCCTCGTCGCTCCCGATGGGCTCCTGCTTCACCTGCACTCCGGCCAGGGCGTGTGCCTCCTTGTGGCCCGCCAGCCGGTCCAGGAAGGGCTCCTCGGGCAGGGCCTGGTGCTCCCGCAGCTCCTCCTCGGTCTCCTCGGGGGTGGCTCTCGGGCTGCCGGGCCGGCTCGCTGGGCTTCGGGATCATCTGGAGGACGAAGGTGGGGCGTGAGGGCGCCTGTGCAGGATGCTGTGGGCAGGGGGCCAGGCAGCAGGCGCAGAGCAGAGGCTGGCACCTGCCTGAGAGTCTGCAATGCACCAGCTTGCGGGGGCTGTGACACACAGTGGGCCATGGTGGTGGCCAGGTAGAGGTGTAAACCGCCGGCTGGAGACGGGCTCCCAGCGTAGCCTGCCTGCCTGCCGGGACCAGGGGTGAGGGGGCAGGAAGCTCAGCTGCCCTCACTTCGCCCTGCAGGAGGTCTGAGGGCACTGCGAGGGGCAGGCAGGAAGCAGCTGTCTGGGGTCCTGCCTGCCCATGGGCAACGGGGGGCAACGCGTGCTCTGGTGGCACGTGTCTGAGAGCCTCCGCCGGAGTCTCAGCACCCAACGACAGGGCCAGACACGGGCCCGGCTTGGCTCAGACACCCACGACGCCGGACCTGGAAGAGGGCGTGAAGAGCAGGGACAGGTGGCCGGGTTTGGCCTGCCCGGGGCCCGGACAGAGCGTGGCAGCCCAGGTCTATCCCAGCACCGCTAGGGGCACCAAGCACAGACACGCCTTCACGTTCGTCACCCAGCGAAGATCCTGGCTGCAGCCTGGCCTGCGGGTACCCAAGGCTGCGGGGTGTCAGGGAGAGCACGCGCTGGGCTCATGGATGCAGGGATGGCACCTGCCTACAGGGCTGTGGGGGGCAGGGCCGAAGCCCCCACCTCGCTGAGCTGAGCCCCAGCACTGCGCCCGGCACCCACCTTGCCCAGGTGCAGCTGCTTCTGCTTCTCCAGAAAGTGCTGGTGCTGCTGCTGGACCACGAGCTGCTGCAGCGCCTGCGTGTTCTGGGGCAGCGGCGCCGACTGAGTCCGTCCCAGGGGCCGAAGCTGCCGCAGCTTGTGCATGGATGGGGACACCGGCTCGGCTCCCACCAGGGACTGTGTGTGCAGGGGCAGCGCGCTCAGGCCTGCAGGACACCAGTGCTTGGTCACGGCAGGGACACACATGGCCCCTGCCCCCTACCTCAGATGGCTACTCTCTGGCCCCGGGAAGAAACGGGGATGCAGCAGGGACCCGGAGGCGAGCAGTGCCCCAAGATGCGGCATGCAGTGACGGCCTCGACTTCTGGCTCCAGGAAAAATGGGAGGGAGGACAGGAGAGCCCTGCTCTGGGATGGGGAGTGGACGTGGGGGGGATGGAGAGGGGGTAGTGTGTAGGGAATGTGTAGATGAGGAAGGAAGTGGTCAGATGTGGGGCGAGGCTGGGATGAGGCAGTGGTAGCTGAATATGCCCCAGGGCCAGAGAAAGAAGTTCTCAGTGACGACATGCAGCCCTGATGCCCGGGGACGGGGTGCCCCAATGCTGGTGTCAGGGACGGGTGTGCCCCAATGCTGGTGTCAGGGACGGGTGTGCCCCAATGCTGGTGTCAGGGACGGGTGTGCCCCAATGCTGGTGTCAGGGACGGGGTGTGCCCCAATGCTGGCGTCAGGGACGGGTGTCCCCAATGCTGGTATCAGGGATGAGTGTGCCCCAATGCTGGCGTCAGGGACGGGATGCCCCAATGCTGGCATCAGGGACGGGGTGTGCCCCAATGCTGGTGTCAGGGACGGGCCCCAAGGCACGGGACGGGTGTGCCCCAATGCTGGTGTCAGGGATGGGTGTGCCCCAATGCTGGTGTCAGGGACGGGTGTGCCCCAATGCTGGTGTCAGGGACGGGTGTGCCCCAATGCTGGTGTCAGGGACGGGTGTGCCCCAATGCTGGTGTCAGGGACGGGTGTGCCCCAATGCTGGTGTCAGGGACGGGTGTGCCCCAATGCTGGTGTCAGGGGATGAGTGTGCCCCAATGCTGGCGTCAGGGACAGGGTGCCCCAATGCTAGTGTCAGGGACGGGGGTGTGCCCCAATGCTGGTGTCAGGGACGGGTGTGCCCCAATGCTGGTTTCAGGGACAGGTGTGGGCCAATGCTGGTGTCAGGGATGAGTGTGCCCCAATGCTGGTGTCAGGGACGGGTGTCCCCAATGCTGGTGTCAGGGACGGGTGTGCCCCAATGCTGGCGTCAGGGATGGGTGTGCCCTAATGCTGGTGTCAGGGACGGGTGTGCCCCAATGCTGGTGTCAGGGACAGGGTGTTCCCCAATGCTGGTGTCAGGGACGGGTGTGCCCCAATGCTGATGTCAGGGATGGGTGTGCCCCAATGCTGGTGTCAGGGACAGGGTGTTCCCCAATGCTGGTGTCAGGGACGGGTGTGCCCCAATGCTGGTGTCAGGGACAGGGTGTTCCCCAATGCTGGTGTCAGGGACGGGTGTGCCCCAATGCTGGTGTCAGGGACGGGTGTGCCCCAATGCTGGTGTCAGGGATGGGTGTGCCCCAATGCTGGTGTCAGGGACAGGTGTTCCCCAATGCTGGTGTCAGGGACGGGTGTGCCCCAATGCTGGTGTCAGGGACGGGTGTGCCCCAATGCTGGTGTCAGGGACAGGGTGTTCCCAATGCTGGTGTCAGGGGACGGTGTGCCCCAATGCTGGTGTCAGGGATGGGGTCCAGTCCTTGATGGCAGGGAATTCCCTGGGCAGTTCCTGGGGCTCTGGGCTTGTTTTCACTCTTGGACACCCATGAACTGATGTCCAGGAACCCTGGCCCACCCCTGTCCCCCACCTCAGGATGCCAACATGGTGTCCACAGTGCCCGGCCCCCTCACCTGCAACCAGGGGTGCCCCGCGGCGGGGTGGCTCCAGGAGGACCATGTGTGGCAGCAGTGGGCTGTGGCCACTGTCGCGCTCAAGGGTGCTGTGCCCAAGTAGAGGGCAGGTGCGTGCCGGGAAGAGAGAGGCGCTGTGGCAGACCGGGCAGGGCCAGGCGCTCCACGTCCTGCTGGCCGGCTGCCCCTACAGGGGCACAGGCAAAGCTCAGGGGGTGTCCTGGGGCCGCCCTGTTTTCCCTCACTGCAGACCCCTACTCACCACTGATGGGCCGGTGGCTGGCAGCCCCAGCGTGATGTTGGGCAGCGACGGGAAGTATAGAGGGGCAGGGGGGCAGCCTCGGCGCCCCACCAGTCTGTGTGCCAGGCCAGTCTGCAGAGGGAGCGGGCGCTGTCACACGGGGAGGCGGCACAGGGCAACCCCACCACAGGGGAGGTGGTGACCGGGTCTCCAGCCCCATGACTGAGAGCCGCACCCCACGCCATCTACCCCCAGCTGCAGGACACCCATGAGTACAGCAGCCTGGTCACCTCCGCTGGACCTGGTCGGTTTGGGGTCACTCAGCATTGCCCCCCGGCCCCAGCCTGGGCAGGGGAGACCAGGTGGGTCTGAGGCTGCAGGGAGGCGGGGCAGGTGCGGACACTCTGTGCCAAACGGCAGCGCCCCTCCCTGTCCCCTGTTCCCACTGCTGTGCCCGGGACCTGTCCCTGCGGCCCAGCAGCGCTGCGAAGCCAGCTTCTGGGGGGCCTTCAGTCTGCCCGTCTCTCCTGCCCACTGACCCCAGCTCTGGGCACGTGTTGGGCAGGGGTGAGGACGACGGGCACTGGAGGAGCCCCACATCCGAGTCGTGGCTGGTGCGGGCCCCAAGGGTGGAGGAAGGCGGGACACTGACCTCGGTTGGGACGCTGGGCACTGAGGGTGCAATGCCGTTCTCTGTGCTGACATTACCGAGCTGTTGTTGGGGGAGCTGGGCCTGAGCCGGGGCACTGCTGCAGGCCGAGTCTGTGGGGACAAGGGAGGTGAGTCTGGCGGCCGGCAGGGACAGAGACAGCTCACCACGATTCAGCATGGGCCGGCCCTGCCCCTTCGGGAACGAGCCGCACCAGCCCCTCTTGAATTTCTGGCGGTGCCCGCAGTCGGCTTTCCACATCAAGCTGAGTTTCAGGCCCAGGAAGACAGATCCAGACACAGAGCAAAGGGGCTTTGAGGGGGGCCAGTCTGGACCCTGAGCACTGTCCACAGAGCATCAGAGATGGCCGTGCCTGCAGGACACCCAGGAGGCATCCACGTGGAAACGGGCTCGACAACCTGCTGCCCCACCTGGGAGGGGCTGCCCTGATGTGGCCAAGACCCAAGAGCCCTAAGCACAGCAGAGACAGGCCAGGGACCAAGCCGGGGCCAGCAAGGGCCCCTCCATGCTGGACAGTGGCTAACCACCAGTCTGGCCGGGTCCACATCTGCCTGGCGGCCATCTCCAAACACCCTGGTAAGTGGCATCAGGCAGGGATGTGGGCGGGGGTAAGTGAAGTGGGGTCTGGCCTGGGTGTGCTTCTACGTCTCTGTCAGCAGGGGTGCCTCGGAGCAGAGCAGTGCTGTGCCTGTGGGGGCTGGCCAGTGACCCTGCCAGCCCCTCAGCGCCCTGCAGAGGAGAGGGTGGTGGGGCCAGACCCAATCCACACCAGAGCAGGGGCGTCTCAGGCACTCACCAGGCATGTCCAAGGGCGCTTCTTGAGAGCGGTGACCACAGGCCCACCCCTTCCGGCGCAGCAGTGGGCTGCTCCGCCTCTCGGCCACCTTCTGCTTCAGTCAGGACCGCAGCTTCAGGTTGGGCTCGGAGGCTGCGGGGAGACAGGACACGTGGCCTCAGGGCTGACCACCTGGGGGCCATCAAGCCCTCCCAGCCCTAGGGGACCCCAACAGAGTGCGGCTTGCCAAGTGACCAGTGACAGGCTTTCCTTGCCAACCCCCTGCCCGGGCAGCACTGCCCCACCCACCTGTTTTCCGGAGGGGAAAGTCATCTTTGGCGTCATACATGCCCAGGATGGGGTGGTAGGAGGCCGACGCCCGCTCTGGGGTGGGGAGCTCTGGTCCAGAGAGCTGTGCTGGGTCTTCCTGGAGGGTGGTGGGGGGGCTGGAGTGGGCGGCCCCTGCGCTCAGCCCCTCAGGGAGACGGGGGGAGGGAATGGGGGAGGGGGCCAGCATCAGGGTGGGTCTCCGCACCCCGCCCCAGCAGGCCCCTGCAGGAGTGCTGGCTGCGGCCACTCACCTGTACCAGTAGCGCGGGTCGCTGGTGATGCAGTGGTTGAGGCCACGCTGGGCCAGTGCCCTTCTTCTTGTTGAGCACGAACTCCTGCAGCTTCATCTTCACCTCTGTGCTGGCCACGGCGCCTGCGGCAGGCACAGACGCTGACGGATGGTGGACAGGACTGGGGCGGGGCAGGCCTGGGCCAAGAGACTCCCCAGAGCTCAGGGCACAGTGCTTAGCCCACAGAGCTCGGCTTGCGGCCGCCAGCAGGGCAGGCCCGTGTCGTGCGCGCGGCGGTGGCGGCCGACCACCCGGGGATGGACATCCCTTCCTTCCGGCCCCAGAAAAACCTCCACGGCTGTGGCTCGGCCCTGTGTGCGGCAGCTCCGGCCACCTCTCCGCCCACCTGCGTCCCATTCTAGCGCCTCCTGTGGGCAAACGCAGGACCCACACAGGCCAGAGCAGGGACCCTCCCTCGGTGCACAGGCTCTGCTGAGGGAATGATCCCCAGTTCCGGGAAGCGGGCCCAGCGGGCACAGGATGAGGGTGAGGGGAGCAAGTCCTGGCGCAGGTCCCGCTCCCCACGCTCATGTGTACCCCAGTCCTTGTAACTCCTCCGTGACAGACCCCATGGCAGGTGCCACGCTCCGTGTGTACCCCAGTCCTTGTAACTCCTTCGTGACAGACCCCACGGCAGGCGCCCGAGAGGCAGGAAGCCTCTCTCCCAGTGGGGAGTGGCAGGAGAGGAGGCGGCAGGCCACACCCAGTTAACCATGGTCTATACCCTAATCTACACACACAGTCTATACCCACAGCTACACCCAGTCTAGACACATGGTCTATACCTGTGGTCTTCACCCACAATCTACACCCACAGCTGCTCTTCACCGTAGGTGTCGGGTGAGGGAGGGCCTGACCAGAGTTCAGGGGGCCACTGTTGTGCCGACACTGGCCACAGACATGTCCAGCCAGAGCGGGGCTGCTGGGTGGGAGGGTCAGGACCATCGGGCAGAGGAGAGGGGGGGGAGAGGGCAGGGCTGGGCAGGGAGAAGGGGAGAGGCAGGGCTGGGCAGGGGACAGGGGAGAGGGCAGGGAGTGGGCAGAGGAGAGGGGAAGAAAGCAGGGCTGGGCAGAGGAGAGGGAAGAGGGCAGGGGCTGGGCAGGGAGAAGGGAGAGGGCAGGGCTGGGCAGGGGAGAGGGGAGAGGGCAGGGCTAGGCAGGGAGAGGGGGAGAGGGGCAGGGCTGGGCAGGGGAGAAAGGGAGATGGCAGGGCTGGGCAGGGGAGAGGGAGAGGGCAGGGCTGGGCAAGGGGAGAGGGGCAGGGCTGGGCAGGGAGAGGGGGAAGAGGACAGGGCTGGGCAGGGGAGAGAGGGGCGGGCAGGGCTGGGCAGTGGAGAGGAGGGAGGGGCAGGGCTGGGCAGGAGAGAAGGAGAGGGGCAGGGCTGGGCAGGAGGGAAGGGGAGAGGGCAGGGCTGGGCAGGGGAGAGGGGGAGGCGGCAGGGCTGGGCAGGGGAGAGGGCGGGCAGGGGCAGCACAAGGCGGGCAGGCGGCGCTTACTCTCTTTGCCTTTCTCCTTGTTCTTCAGCTGCTGCAGCCTGCTCTCGGTGCTGCTTCTCCAGCTCCTGCTCCTGGCGGTGCCTCTCGAGCTTCCGCTGGTGCTCGAGCAGCTCCTGCTGGTGCTTCAGGGCGAGCAGCTCCTGCTGTTGCTGTTAGGCGAGTCAGAGGCTGCGGGAAGGCGCGGGGCACGGAACCGCGCACGCTGGCCAGGACCCAGCCACTGCTGCCTCCCCACGGGACCCCAGGCCATGCTGCTGCCTCCTTGCTCCTGTCATCACCGCCCTTGGAGCACCCTCATAGGATGAATGAAGCCAGCGGGAAGTGGGTGTCTCCCAGCTGGGGGCCTGCAGCAGAGGCACCCCGGCCCGTCAGCACTTGGACCCACGAAACCCGAGCCTGTGACTGGCGGTCGGGAGGCCACATCCCTCCCCCTCGCCTGCCCTGATGGCGGCTCACTCCCGGGCCACCACTCTACGTGCCCATCACGACTGCACCTGGTGACTGGCATGGTGGAGCAGTGGCCCAGGGAGGTGCAGGTGCCCGGCCATGCCTGCGGCCTGCAGGTCTGGCACAGGCAGGCTTCCCTCCTGGTGGACAGCACAGCACGTGTGTGAGGCGGAGCCTGAAACCGGGTGTGCCTCTGACGCCTCTGACCATCTCAGGGACACCAGGCCAGTAGAGTAGTTGAAACGGGGGTGGGGGTGGGGGAGGCATCCCTGAGCTCCCTCAAGGCCCACGGAGCTGTGGCAGGACTGGGCCAGGCAGCTCCAGCCACAAGATGGCACCAAAAGCTACCACAGCCGGGCCATGGGCACTGCTGAGAGCAGGGACCAGGGACGGGGGGCGGGGGCTGAGGCCACACCCACAGCATGGGCAGTGCCCTGATCTCCTCCCACAGATGGCCCTGTCCAGTGCCACACCCGAATCCTGTAGGAACTTTACTACCCAAATACACACACACACACACATATATGTACACACACACCAGCATCACCACACACATACACCCCCATACCTGCACCCCCCCACACACACACATAGGAGATGAGCTCAGGGCCCTCTGCAGTAACCTCAGCTGTAGCCCCACACCTGATCATCGACAAAGACCACCCTCAACAGGAGTTGGGGCAACAGCACAGTGGGGAGGGCGTTTGCCTCATACACGATCAATCTGGGTTTGGTCCCCAGCATCCCATAGGGTCCCCCTGAGCACCGTGAGGAGTAACTCCTGAGCATCGCCAGGTGTGACAAAACTAAAACAACCGAAGACCACATCAATCCTGCAGGTGTGGTAAAGGCCCAAATGGGAACACCCCCATCCTTTCTCCATCTCCCACAGCCATGGCCGCCCCTGTGGCCACTGAGAGGGCAGTGTGTGTCCTGGTGTAAGCTGGGCTTCTGCAGTCAGAGGAGCTGGGCCAGCGGCTGGTGCAGAGGCCGCCAGGGGGAGGCGGCTTTGGGAGCTGTGTTGTGCAGTCTGGAACATGCCTCGCACATCAGTCCTTGTCCTTAGCCTGAGGTCAACACTGAATCCCCTTCTAGGATGACACCATGCGGCGCCGAGCAGCAGTGCCAGGCCCAGATTCCATGTGCCCAAGCGTCCAGAAACCTGGCCAGCTTCGGGCACAAAGGACTAGGGGCCGGGCATTTTCCTGGCACGTGAATTCCCTGGTTCTGTCCCCAGCACCCCATATGGTCCTCAGAGCACACACTGGAAAAGACCAGAGCCCATAGCTGTGCTCACGGCCCCTGACCACAGTCCCTCCTGCAGCTCTCAGCGGGGAGATGTGGCCAGCTGTCAGTTGAGTGGACGATGACCCTGACCAGGCTCCTGTGTCACTGGTCTCCATGAGGGAAAAAGCCACGGGTCAGCTCCAAGGCTGCCCAACTTTGAGGACCGGCCTAGGGGTATCCCCAGGACCACACCAGCCCTTCTGGGAGAAAAGCAGCCACTCAGCATCTGGGTGAAAAGTGGTGACATCCCGGGTGAGCCCTGCCACTGGGGAGCCTGGCCAGGCCCTGCATAAGCAGCACCCGTGTCTCAGCCTGTTTCTCCTCAGTCTTTCCTTCCTGAGGAGTAACAACGCCCAGGGCCGGAGTCACAGTGCCCAGAGGGAGCCTGAGGCCAGGCGCTTGCTCCAGGGGTGGCAGTTAGGCGCAGGTGACTGTGGCAGCCCCCTTTGACAAGCCCAGGCCAGGGAATAACTGGGGCGCAGGGGACAGGGCCTGCATGTGTGTGAGCCTGCATGGTTCAAGGTTCTGTGTGTGGGCTAGAATGTGGTCCCTGCGCGTGTCTGTGGCCCTGTGCGTGTCCGTGGCCTCGTGCATGCCTGTGGCCTTGTGCGTGCCTGTGGCCTCGTGCATGTGTGTGGCTCTGTGTGTGCCCGTGGCCCGTGCATGTTTGTGGCCCTATATGTGTCCATGGTCCTGTGTATGTCTGTAGCCCTGTGTGTGTCTGGCCCTGTGTGTGCCCGTGGTCTCGTGCATGCCTGTGGCCTTGTGCGTGTCCGTGGCTCTGTATGTGTCCGTGGCCCCGTGCATGTTTGTAGCCCTGTGAGTGTCATGGTCCTGTGTGTGTCTGTGGCCCTGCACATGTCCGTGGCCCTATGTGTGTCTGTGGCCCTGCACATGTCCGTGGCCCTGCACATGTCCGTGGCCTGTGTATGTCTGTGGCCCTGTGCATGTCCGTGGCGCTGTGTGTGTCCGTGTGCTGCCCCACCCACTCACCTTGATGTGCTCGTGCAGCTGGGCCTCGTGCTGCCGTGACAGTTGCTCGTGCTGCCGCTGGAACTTCGGCGATGAGGATTTGCCGCTGCAGCTGCTGCTTCTGCTTCAGCGCCAGGAGCTCCTGCTGCAGCTGCTGCTCCGCAGGCCAGGCTCAGCCACAGGCAGCGAGAAGGGGTGGTCCAGGCGTAGGTCCATGGGCACAGCTGGGGGAGCCACCTGCAGAGGCAGTGCTGAGGCCACGTCCACTGCGGAGAGAACACACACAGTGGTCATTGGGGCGGGCAATGGCAGGGTGGCCGAGGTCCGGGGGCACTGAAGCCTGCCCGGGCAGGCTGTTCTCAGCCAGAAGCCAGGGAAGACAACAGTTATGGGCTCGGTGGGACCTTTTGGGACGCTCTGGGCTCCTTCCCAGGCAGCAGACCTGGGCCCGGGGGGGCACAAGTGGGTGCCCAAGCCCAGTCCACACAGGCCCTCACTGCTGTCAGCATGGCAATTCCATGTGGCTTGTCCGAACATGGCCAAACACGACTGGCAAACCTCTACACAGTTGCAAGCCTGGTGCCAGTCAGCTGATGTTGCTGTGTGCCCATGCTGGGACAGGCACCCTGACTTGGAGTCATACGTGGGCAGTGGGTGCTTGGGACCCCACGATGCTGCCGGTGGGCAAAGGCCCTGGCCATCACTCTCGGTCTCTCTCCCTACAGGGTCCATCGGGAAACCTCAAAAGTGGAAAGGGGTGACCAGGCAGACCTCCTCTCCTGCCCCCATGCTCCGACCCGGCAACCTCAAGAGTGTGGGGGCTCAGTATGGAGGAGAGGAAGAAGCCCGTCTGGGGCACCCTGTGGCTGCAGCCCCCAGGACCTCGCAGGACAGGCCCCAGCTGTTCTGAGCAGAGGGACCTGGTGCCCTCAATTGTTCTAGCTTAGATGTGGCCAACCTGGGTGACCCTCAGGCCGTGGGTACAGCAGGGAGGGGAGGACAGGTGGCAGCTCTCATGCCGACCGTCCCCCAGGGGCACCTCTACCCAGGAAACCTTGGGACGTCCCTGAGATCTCGGGGCTGCAGCAGTGAAACCAGGGGGGGGGGAACGGGGCAGCATACACAGGCCGGGGTGGGGGTCGGGCGTGCAGGCCTGTGCGTGCTGACAGGGGAGCCCTTGGTGGGATGCAGGGGAGCCTTGAGGCTCTGCTTGGCCATGCAGAGACACGTTAGGCGACAGGGCAGGGGCGAGGCTGCGGGGTGGCTGCAAGCCTGAGGGTCACGCAGGGGCGCGCCGTGTTGGTGGGGACATAGGAAAGTGGCTGGTGGAACAGAACAGCCGAGAAGGGAGTGGGGAGAGGCCGGAGCGACAGTCCAGCAGGGGAGGGTATTTGCTTTGCATGCAGCTGACCAAGATTCAATCCCCAGCACCCCATAGGGTCCCCTGAGCACCACCAGGAGTAATTTCTGAGTGTGGAGCCAGGCGTAATCCCTGAGTATAGAGCCAGAAGTAACCTCTGAGCATCACTGGGTGTGGCCCCAAAATAAAAAAAAAAAAACAAGAGAGAGAGAGGAGCTGGGGACCGGGTCAGGGGCAGGGCAGGGCGTGCTGTCATCCCCACTGGGCCGAAACCTTGGAGCGTCACAGTGACACTGTCACTATTTTGGTCTCCAGCCGGGCGCAAGAGGTCAAGGGGAGAACAAGGCCCTTCTCTGGCCCAGACAGAAGTGTCGGCCTTCGGCGTCCCTGGGCGCGTGCAGGCAGCTCCGCCCGGGCAGTTGGGGACCGGCAGTCGGGTCTGACGTCAGCTCACACAAAGGGGGATTCAGGGCACGGATGGGGGGTGCCCCATGAGCAGGGTGGTACCTCCACGTCCATCCTACTTGGGGCATCACAGTCACTGTGGCTATGTGGCTGGGGGGTCACTCTCGAGGACCTGCTGCCCAGCTGCATGGGACGGGGGGACCCCACCGGGCGTCACACAAGCGTCACAGCCTCCCACACTGTCCCAGTACCGAGGGCTGTAAGGGAGATGCGGGGTGGGGGTCCAGTCCCTATCCCCAGCCCCCTCTCTGGCCTCTCCTGGGGCGCCTGTGACAGTGGAAGTCATATAATGTCCACCAGGAAGGGGCTGGGCAGCTGGTGAGGTATCACGAGTGAACCCCGGAAGGCAGTGGCTGCCGGGGCTGTGGTTCCTGCAAACAGCCGCTGAGAGAGGGTGGGGCGGCCTCCGCAGGGCAGAGAAGCAGGGTATGAGCACGTGTGTGCGTGCATGTGTGTGCCAGAGCACATCTGCCTGCATGTGTGTTTGCCACAGTGCACGTGCCTTTGTGTATATTCGCCAGGATGTACCTACCTTTTTGTGTATGTGTGTGTTGGTCTGTGCATGGTGGGTTTGCATGCTTGTGTGCATAAACACGTAGTGTGTATATCTGCCACGATGTACCTACCTTTGTGCGTGTGTGCGTGTGTGCATGCCTGTGTGCATAAGCGTGCAGTGTGTATAGGGATGCATATGGGTTGTGTCCCAGTGTTGGCGAGTGGGGAGGGGCCGGGCCCGTAAACGAATCTAACAGCCCAGTGCTGTCGGGCACAGGCATGTGGGTGCAGGCCTGACAGACAGGGTCTTGTCTGAACTGGCCGTAGCTGGTGCCCAAGGGACAGTGACCAACGGGGGTTTCCCTGGCATGGGGCTCAGTGGGAGTCGGGGGGTGTGGGCAAGCCGTTCTGCCAGTGCTGGGACCCTCGTGAGGCAAACACATTCCAGTCAGGTCCAAGAAGCAACCCACAACCCTTTACAAATGTTTCAAATGCAAAAACCATGGAAAATGTGTGTGTCAGACATGCAAACTTCCGTCCGCATACAGCAGAAAACGGGCAGATTTCAATGTTTGTATCCGAGGATGAGGGTATACAAATAAACAAGCTAGATCTAACTTCAAGAAATTAGAACAACACGACAGCAAATCCAAGGGAAAACAGATGGAAGAAATAACAAATACATAAATGAAATGCAAGATTAGATTTACATATGTTCATTCCAACCAACACAATGAAAAACCGGTTCTTTGTAAAGACCAACAAAACAGGGAAAACTCTGACAGAGGTGTTTACAAAGTGAGAGAAAAAGGCGCAGATTCACAATCCTGGGGACTGAGAGGCACCGTCGCCCCGACTTCAGAGGCAGAGGATTCACAATGTAAGAAAACAGTGAACAGTCTGTCACCTTTAAGACAACACGAAACAGACACAGTTCTAGAAAAATGTTTCCCGAGTCGATTAAAAATAGAAAACAGCACAACCCTATAATCACAAACTAAATTGAATCAATACTTTTAAAACCTTTCCACAAAGGCACTAAACGAGAGACAGCACTATCAGACTTTGGGCGTTCCATTTCTGTTCTCTTTTTAAAAAGCAACTTTAGAGAGAAGAGAAGAAGAAATGCACTTCTGAGCCCATTCTATGAGGGAGGCCAGCATGAAACCTCATTATAGAAGCCCGAGGATGAAAGGGAAGAGTAAGTGCCCAAGCCATGAACACAGCCACAGGAATCGCAGGGGAAATGGTTAGCAGGCCGGAGAGGCCGCGTGTACGGAACTAGACCACAAGTGGTGATTCCACACGAGAATGTTCCGGAAGGGGGCAGCCCTGAAGGCGATTCCCTGCATGGCTGCCGGGAGCAGGCAGGGCCAACAGCACACAGAGAAGGGGGCTGGGGAGGGGAGCAGGGGCCTGCCAGTAACAGTAGGAAGCCCAGGGCTGTGGTGGTCAGCGGGCAGTGACCAAGCACTGCCCAGGGAAGGCCGCCAACAGCAACCCTGGCCTCTGAGCAGAGGGTGCTGTGTCTCGACGATGGGGCTCCATGGGCCTCAGTAGAGGCCGCCACGGCCATGTTTGGGGGAAGGCTCGGCTGCCCCCCAGCCCAGGACTCCCTCAACCCCAGGCAGAGGGAACCAGCAGCTGACGTGGTAAAGGAAGGGGGCTCATCGCCTGCCCCCAGGGAAGACTCGGGCGTGAGGGGCAGGAAACCCCTTGTCGCAGTGGGCAGAGAACACAGAGGAGCAGTGTGTCGTGGGGTGGAGAGCTGGGGGCCCCAATGCGCCCCACCCCACGCCTCCATGGTCTCTGCCCTGAAGGACCCCAGCCAGACAGAGAGAGGCAGGGCCGGGGCTCTGCCCAGCAAGAGTCTCCCAGGAGCTGCCCATGCCCTGATAATCAGTCCACTCAAGGCTGGGGGAGGCAGCACCTGAGGGAGCCCAAACAGTTCCCCAGGCCCGAATCAGCCTCCTCACATCCACTACGTCCCTGGAGGGGCACGGACACGGGCCTGGGGGGCACCAAGATCCCTGGCAGGGGAGAAGGCGGTGTCAGGCGGTGGCACAGTGGGACAGAACCTTCGTTTTAGTGCTCCGAGCCCACCTCTACGGAACCTGTGAAAGGCCAGGCTGGGCGCGGACAGAGTAACCCGGGCCGGGTGGGGTGGGCAGGGTGCTCCAGGAAGTCTCAGCAGGCAGGGCAGGGGTTCGCTGCAATCTGACGGCAGGGGGCTGTGGCTGCGAGGGGCTCTGAGGGACCGAGTAAGGAAGGGAATGATTGAATGAGTAAGTGAAAGTGAGCGAAAGAGTTACTGAAAGTGAGGGAGAGTGAGGGAGAGAAGGAGGGAGAAAGGGCGGAGAGAGTGAGTGAGGAGGGAGAGAGGGAGGGAGGAGGGAGAGAGTGAGATAGTGAGGGAGAGTGAGAGTAGGGGAGAGAGTGAATGAGGGAGGGAGTGAGTGAGGTACTAAGTTAAATGAGGGAGTGAGCGAGGAGGGAGAGAGTGAGGGGAGTTACTGAGAGTGCGGGAATGAGGGAGAGAGGGAAGGGAGTGAGAGAGTAAGTGAGGGGAGACAGTGAGGGAGATACTGAGAGTGAGGGAGTGTGAGTTACTCCCTGGCCCCTTCTGGCCCCTTTCCTGGTCCCTCCTGTCCTTCCTGCCCCTATTCTGGTCTCCCGCACCACCCTCCTGGCTCCCTCCTACCAGCACAGTTGCCACCCCGAGGCCTGGCAGGGTTGTACAGGGCACCAGGGACAAGCCTCTTGCTGTCCCAGAGAACCCCTGCTGGAACCACAGCATCAGGCTTCTGAGGGTGTGGACCTGACCCGACCCCCTCAATGCCCTTTTGCCACCCCCCCAGTCTGGAAAGCAGCCAGGGGCCCCCAGGGGCCCACACAGACCCAGGCACCATCTGCAGGGCCACTGTGTCACAGGCCAGCTGATCCAGGAAGCCGCCAAGGGGCAGCCAGGAGGCCCCAGGCTCTGCGGCTCTGCTGTGGCACCTGTGTCCCTCCCCTGGCCCAGACGGTGGGGCTGAGCCAAACCAGCGTCTTCACAGGCCTGGGGGCTTCGAGTAGCTGCAGCTTCTCCCAACGTCCCCAAAAAAGCTCCCCTGTGGCGTGGGCAGGCAGTGACTGCCTCGCTGGACAGCAGGGTTGGTTTCCGGGTACACGGAGCCTCTGGGGACACATAAGTCCTCCCACAGACCCCACAGGAGAGCCTAAGCCAGGAGGTACAGAGGGCCTGGGGGTCTCAGGAGAGGTACAGGGGGGCCTGGGGGGTCTCAGGAGAGGTGCAGGGGGCCTGGGAGGGTCTCAGGAGAGGTGCAGGGGGCCTGGGGGGGGTCTCAACCAGGAGAGGTGCAGGGGGCCTGGGGGGTCTCAACCAGGAGAGGTACAGGGGGCCTGGGGGTCTCAGGAGAAGTACAGGGAATCTGGGGAGTCTCAGGAGAAGTACAGGGAATCTGGGGAGTCTCAGGAGAAGTACAGGGGGCCGGGGGGGCTCAGCTGGGGCTCCGTGCTCCGACCTGACCCCAATGCAGAGGACACGAGGCCCCAGGACCACCCGAGTCCCTCTGTGTCACACCCACCAGCTGTACTCTCGAACACAGGCAAGCAGAGGGTCGGGCACAGCTACCTGCAAGGAAGGCCCCCATGCCCCCACCCCACTCCCGACTCATACTTTAACTTGAGACAAAGGGGCTGGAGCAATGGCAGACAGTGGGGAGGGTGCCTGACTTGCATGCAGCAGACCTTCTTTGACCCCCAGGCACCCCATGTTGTCTCCTGAGACCGCCAAGAGTGAGCCCAAGTACTGTTGGGTGTGGCCCCAAAGCAATCCAAACAGGGGCATGGGGGCCACTGGCTTCTCAGAGAAATGCAGTGGGCACTTGGGCTGTAGCGCTGCCCTCGGGCTGCGTCCCCAGACCAGACTGTGGCCAGAACCACTCGGGGAGTCCATTCAGGAGACTGGTGCTGGAGGAGGGTCTGGCCTCCTGTCCCGGTCTCGGAGGCCACACCCTGCCCAGTGACCTGTATCCTCCCAGCTTCAGGGCCCTCCCTGCCCAGGTCCTGGGTCAAGTCTGGCCTGGCTACTCCCTGGTCAGCCACCCTGACCCTGACCCCTTGTGGATGGGACTCCACAAGGCCTCTGCAAAGGACTCCCATCCAAACCCGACTCACCAGGGCCAGGCATATGGCTGACGCGGGCCGGGCTCAGCAGCTCCACGGGCTGGTCTCTGCCGGAGAGTCCGTCTGTGGAGACACAGTGTCACTCAGAGAAGCCCCCAGCCCCACGCCCCACCTGCCACCTCAGAACCTCAGCAGGATGCTCTGGGGCCCCAGGAAAGTCACAGGAACTAAGAGGTTTGAATAGTGAGAGGAAGAGCTGGACAGTGAGGGGTTGCTGAGATAGCACAGCTGACCCCTGACCCTGGAAACAGGACAGCTGACCCCCAATCCCTGGAGATGGGACAGCTGACCCCTGACTCCAGAGTCAGGAGCCAGTACCTGACCCTGGAGACAGGACAGCTGACCCCTGACTCCAGAGACAGGAGCCAGTACCTGACCCTGGAGACAGGACAGCTGACACCTGACCCCAGAGACGGAACAGCTGACCCTGACCTCAGAGATGTGACAGCTGAGCTCCAGGCCCAGATATGGGACGGCCAACCCCAAGCCCAAAGCTGGGACAACTGACATCTGACTCTGGAGACAGAAGAGCTGACCCGACCCTAGAGAGAAGACAGCTAAGCCCGACCCAGAGTGTGAGGACAGTACAGTGAGACCAGAGCAGGACAAGGTCAGAATGGAGTGGGGTAAAGTCAAAGGGAAGAGGTTAAAGGTTAGCGCGCGTGTCAGGCTCCTCTATCCCTGATGTGACCCGGCACCACCCGCTGCAGCCTCCCACACTGGGCTGATGGTGCTGCCCGCTGCAGGTGAGGGGTGGGAACAGAGACGGGCCGGGACTGGCCTGCAGAGCCACACCGTGTCCCTGTCCTCCCTCCCCTTCGGAAGGCCCCGAGGCTCTGTACACACAGGGACCTTCTGGGGTCTCTCCTGGTCCACTCAGTCCCCCAGGTGACAGGAAGAGCTACAGTAGAGCTGGGGGTGCCACTCGCCTCCGTGGCCTGCTGCCCGCGCTGCCCCACCCCCACACTGGGCCCTACAGTGCAGCAGGGCGGGTGCTCTGGGACTGAGAGCAGGGGCACTGCTGAGCCCGGAAGCCTGTGGCGGGTGGGGTGGCCCCGCTGAAGACCCCGAGCACACGCAGGTCTGCGGCCGTGGCCAGGAGCACCGAGCACTGCTCAGCCGGAAATGAGCCCGAGGTGCCCGGCTGCGTGAGGCCAGCGTGAGAGGTGACCAAGCCCACGCGGCTTTATAGGGGATGGCCAACAAAGAGAGGGCCTCTGGGAAGAGTTGGGCATCAGGAGCGAGAGATGGAAGCTCTCAGGTGAGAACAGGTCACAGACAGTGCGACACGGCCCGGTGAGCTGGGCAGCAGCGGAGCGCTGTTTCCGTAGCACTAATGGGAGCCCCCCAGAGTAAAGCGCCGCACCGCTCAGACCCCACTGCGAGGGGAGGGCTCACACCCCCCCCCTCAGCTCCATCCCCCCCCCACAGGAACCAGGCTCCGTCCAGCCACTGTCCAGCCACTGCTATCTCGGCTCTCACTCACCAGTCGGCGCAAGTGTGTGAGATGAGACCGTGTGGGGACTGTGAGTTTATGTGAGGGTGTGATGTGAGTGTGTATGTGAACATCTGAATCTGTGCGTGACGGTCCTAAGTATGAGGGTGTGGGGATGTGCGATTGTGTGTGGTTGTGTGTGAAAGTGAGGGCGTGTGTGGGCGTGTGTGTGGTTGTAAGGATGTAACTTGAGTGTGGGGGTGTGCATAAGGGTGTGTGACTGTGAGTGAGCATGCGCGTGAATGTGATAGAGTCTTTATGTGAGCATGGTGCATATTGTGTATGTGTATAACTGCAAATGTGTATGTCCTGCAAGGGTTTGTCTGTGCATGGTGTGTGTATGTGTATGCCTGTGTGAGGGTGCAGGAGTATGTGAGGGGGTATGCACTTAAGTGTGAGGGTGTATGAGACCCTGAGTATATGAGTGATTGTGAGTGAGCATGTGTGAAAATGGAGTATGTAAATGTGAACATGTGTGAATGCGAGGCTAAGCGGGCAATCAAGTGAGCAAGTGTGAAGGTGTATGAGCGTGTGAATGCGGGTGTTTACGAGTGAATGTGGGAGGTGCGTAGGGCACAAGCACCACACACTGATCAACATGAAACGTCTCTCCACTGCAGAGTGGAGGTGCGCTGCGGAAAGGCGGCCCTGCCTTCTGGAAGCAAATCCGGTGCCACCGAGGCAGACAGCAGCTGTGCCACGTGACTGACTGGCAGCCGTCACTGCGCCCTCCCTCCCATGACACCACATTTGCATGTCAGAGAGGCCGGCTTGGAAATCAGCTGCGCTTGGGCAAAAGCAACTCTTTGTGAGAAATAATCAGCGCAAGATTGCGTCTCTGCTGTGCACAGAAATTACTTCAAAGTCACCGGCTCTGGGGAAGGGCTGAAGCACTCAATGCAAATGCTTCTGCAGAGGCTCCATTAATGCAAATGTTCTGTTTGTCTGTATTTGAATGCAAACAGCATCTGCTGTGCACAGTCAATGCATCACTCTGTACTTTGTGTGTCCCAGCTGCGGTTCAGAGGAGGCAGATTTCCAGAGCCGAGGCTGCAGCACGGCGCTGCTGAGGGGCACCGCTCCTTCCACACGGGAGGGAACACATCCAAGAATGAATTCGAAGCCTGCTTCTGGAGACTCAGACTGTGAGATTTTTTTTTTGTTCCCTCTTTGAACAGTCGAAAGGAGAAAAAATCAGGATTCCCTTTCCTCCGAGCCCTCTGCTGGGAAAGTGCTCAGCAGAGCACAGATGTCGGGGAGGGAGCCAGGCGGCGCCAGAGCACCAGGGAGAGCAAAGCCCACAGCACAGCCTGACATCAGCTGGCCCACACAGGGTCACGAACCCAGACAGCCACAAAATCTCCTTTGTTTGTTTATCCAGAACCTCCAATGACAAGGTCAGCAACAGTACAGAAAGAACAGGAAAGACAGGTGGGAGAGTGGATGGACGGATGGATGTGTGGGTGGGTGTGTGGATGGATGAATAGATGGACAGATAGATGGACGGATGATAGATGGACAGATAGATGGATGGGTGGGTGGATGGATGGATGGAAGAATGAACGGACGGACGGATGGATAGGTGGACAGATGAGTGGATGGATGGATGGACAGATGGATGGGTGGAAGGATGGATGGATGGATGGATAGGTGGGATGGATGGATGGATGACTGGGTGGATGATGGGAGGGTCGATGGATGGGTTGGTGGAAGGATGGGTGGGTAGGCAGATGAACAGTGGCTGGGTGGGTAGCTGGATGGTAAGTAGATGAATGGGTACATGGGTGGGCAATGACGAAATCCTGTAACAAAGCAGCAGATATGGGTCAGGGAGGGTGGAGCAGCCTGATCCTAAATATATTCAACCTTTGCATCTCATTCCAACTAGTGGGAACCAGCTTGACCTCAGAACACGAACAATATGAATTTGAACTATTATATAAACTTTCCTAAAACTCTTAAATATTTTTTGATAAATAATTCTTAGAATAACTAGCCCACTGTGCCTTCTAATAACCCTTTCATATCAACCCAGGCTGTGATTCCAAATGGACGCATTTCCCTAGGGCTGACTGGCGTCTTCTCTCCCTTTTGGTTCAGGCTTTGCTACTTTCTGAGGGTCACCAGTGATGGGGAGATGCAGCTTCTTCCCAAAGAGCAGATAAAGGCGTGAGGTCATTAGTCCCCCTGTAGAGAACAACCAGAAAAGCTGAAGCCACAGAACAGGGGAAGTGGCCTTAAAATGCACAAATTGGGGCCGGAGCGATAGCCCAGCGGGTAGGGCGTTTGTCTTGCACGCGGCTGGCCCATGCCGGCCTGGGTTCGATCCCCGGCATCCCATATGGTCCCCAGCACCACCAGGAGTGATTCCTGAGTGCAGAGCCAGGAGAAACCCCTGAGCATTGCTGGGTGTGACCCAAAAAGCAAAAAATAAAATAAAATGCACAAATTTGGAATTTATTTGAAGAGTTTAATAAATCTGGAGAAATAAAAAGGGGCTAAAGAACAAAATGAAATGGAAAAGAATTAAAAAATGAAATTAATAAGCTCAAAAGACAGAAAAAGACCGAGAAAAGACAGAGAAAATTGAGTCCTAAGGATGGAACAGTGCTGTTATATCTGGGACCAGGATGGCCTGGCAGAGCCCGGATGGACCTAGGGGCAACAGTTAACCCCTGATGGCGGTCAAGCAGTCCCTGGAACAGGACCGCCATGAGAAACAGGTGTATATGGCGACTTCCAATGCTGCGGCAGGGGGCACAGAGCTGTCCCATGGGTCACGGGCTTGCCCAGGGCTTCCCGCATCTTCTAGCAGTTTCTCAGTGAGAAAGAGGCCCACACCAGCGTCGTCGAGAATATTAAGTAGAAGCCCTCCCAGTCGGGAGCTGCGCTCAGAGCTGCGCCACGCGGGCCAAGGCTACGCTCACGGCTGTGCCCCAACCAGTCCCCCCACACACACACACGCACACACATCCATGTCCATGGCTGTGCAGTTCCTCACTCCATCACAGCTCAGAAAGGACACCCCGACATTCTAACTCTAGACGTCTGTGCACACAACAACACCCAAAACACACCTCAGGGGTGCAAAAAGGCACTCGGGAAAGTGACGCAGAGCCCTACCAGACCTAGTTATCTAGACGGTGGCCCTGGGGCTCATCCAGCAGCAGCCGAGCGCAGAGAAACAAAGGGACGAACAGCCAGGAGGACGCGAGAGGACTCAAGTAGGAACGGCCAAACTGAAGAATGTTACAGGTGATAAGAAAAACTCTCTGAAGGCCTCAGCAGCAGAGTCACTGCAGCTGAGGACAGAGTCAGTGAGCTGCAGGATGAGATGCAGAAATCTCCAAGAACAGCAGAAGATGAGGGGGGAAAAAAGCTCAAGATCAGTGACCAGCAGATGAGAGAAGTCTGGGATCAACTCAGAAACATCACAGCTGAGGAGCTTCCAGGGCTGAGGGTGCAGGCACCCAGGCCCAGCAGCCCCGAAGGACGCCTGCGAAAAGGGATCCAAACAAAACTACTCCGGGACTGTCCTCATCAGAACGAAGGATGCCACAGAGAGACAGAACACAGAAGGCAGCAAGACCAAAGAAGGAAACTATACAAAGGCCCACTGATAAGATTTACAGCAGATGTACAATTCGAGAACTTCCCGCCCGAAGACAACGGTGGGACCCGGTTAAAACACCCACTGAAACAAACAACTCACCAAGAACACTTCACCTGACCAGACTCTCGTTCAGAGCTGAAGGGACGATACACAGCTTCATGGATAAACAACGGCCCAGGAACTTCAGAGATCCAAAACATCTCTACAAGAACTAAAAGGGCTACTCTAAGTCAAAACAAATTTTTTTTTTCTTTTTTGGGTCCCACCCAGCAGTGCTCAGGAGTTACTCCTAGCTCTTCACTCAGGAATTACTCCTAGTGATGCTTGGGGACCATATATGGGATGCTAGGGATTGAACCCGGGTTGGCTGCTTCAAGGCAAACGCCCTACCCACTGTGCTATCGCTCCAGCCCCTGAAAAGACAAATTCTTACAAGCTCACCAAGCTGCTACAGAAAGATGTCAAAAACTCCGTGACAATAATCTCACTCAATGTCAACAGTCTAAAAGCACCCATTAAGAGACTCACAGACATGGGGCAGAGCTGCTACTTGCTCTCCCTGTGCCCAGCCGCTCACGAGGCGCCCAGGAAGGATGGCGGGTTCTAGCCCTGGCCCGCCACCCCAGCAGAGCCTTGCAACAAGCCAGACGACCCCCCCCCCCCCCACTCCATGAGGGCCTCCATTTTCCACATCTGGACTTCTCTCTTGTCAGAACTCCACCCAGCAGACCAGCCTATCACAGCCCGGCTCGGTGCGGCCGGGCGGCCGCGTGGTTCATCAATAAATGCTGGATTTTGAGATGACTACAAGAGTATGCTACCTGCACGGCAGAGCCTGGCAAGCTACCCGTGTTGTATTTGATATGCCAAATACCAGTAACAATTATAGACCTCATTCCGGAATGGATTGAGGCTCTTTATGTTCCTGGAGGAAGCAGATGCCCTTGGGCTCTACTAGCATGAGACAGGACATATGGAGATGTTACTGGGGCCCGCTCGAGCAAATCGATGATGAACGGGAAGACAGTGACAGTGAAGAGACACCGAGTGGCAGGATCAGAGATGGAATCCAAACTTCTGCTACTTGAAAGAAGCACAGTTGAACAGTAAGGGCAAAACAGACTCAAAGTTGAAGGTTGGAATACAATATTTTCAAGCTAACAACCCTCACAAAAATACTGGTGTCAGACAACACTGTCTTCAGTATTTTAAAAGTTGTAAGAGAGAGTCTTTACTTAAAATGGATGGAGAAGAACCCAGAAGCCTAAAAAACATGCAACAACGAGGGACCAGCAAAACACATGAACAATGCTTACAGCCGTCAAGGAAGACATGGATAACAATAATAGGTGGAGATTTGGACTCCTGCTTTATCACCACTTGATAGATCAACCAGATTAAAACCTAGCAAGGAAATACTGGACCTTAAAGAAGAAATGGGGGCTGGAGCGAAAGCACAGCAGGGGAGGCATTTGCCTTGCATGTGGCCGACCGGGTTCGATCCCTGGCATCCCATATGGTCCCCCAAGCACTGCCAAGAGTAATTCCTGGCAGTAATTACTGCCAGGAGTAGCCCCGAGCATCGCTGGGTGTGACCCCCAAAAAAAAAGAAGAAATGGCAGAGAGGGCCTTAGATGTGCACAGGGCTCCCCCCAAAGCAGAATACACATTCTCCAATGCGCCAGGAACATTCCCCATGACAGACCACACGCCAGGCCACAATATACCTCCATAAAGTCAAGAGCACAGAAATCACGTCATAACTTCTCAGATCATTGTGCTTTAAAAACAGATGTTAACCACACACAGAAATGGAGAAACTTCTCAAACACCTGAAAAATCACACTGAACAACCAGTGTATCAGGGAGGAAATACAAAGATTCCTGGAAACGAACGAGCTACCAGAACTGGTGGGACACAGCAAAAGCGGCACGAAGAGGACAGACAGTTGAGAGCTCTGCACGCGTTCATCAGGGAGGGAGGAAGGGCCCACATAAATAACCTAAAGCACAACTTGAGAAACTGGAAAACGACCAACCAGAGGAGCCCAAAGCAGGCAGGAGGAAGGAAATCATGAAGCTAACCAAGGAACTGGAATTAAGAAAAAATTCAAAACATTAATGAAACCAAAAAGCTAGTTCTTTAAAAAAAAAATAAACAAGATTGATAAACTACTTGCAACTCACAAAGAACGAGAGAAAACTCTAAGCAAACCGAAATGAAGGGGGTGATGTCACAATATACTACAGTGAAGCAAAGGATCATCAGAGAGAATTTGAAAATCTTTATGCTGCGAAATGAGAGACTCTAGAAGAAATGGATAAATTCTTGGACTCCTATAACCTTCCAAGGCTGAACCAAGATCATATGAACACCTGAACAGGTCTGTCACTATCGAGGAAATTGAAATGATAATCAAAAAGTTTTCCCAAAAGCAAAAGCCCAGGCCTAGATGGATTTACTAGTGAGTTCTTCAAAACCTCTGAAGACCTTCTGCCAATCCTTTTCAGGCACTTCCATGAAATCAAAGGAACGAAACACTCCCAGACAGTTTCTACAAAGCCAACATTACCGGGTCCTACAGGCACACAGAACAGCACAGGTCACATCGACAGCCCTGATGAACACAAAGGCAAGATCCTCAACAAAATACTGGCAAATTAAACCCAACAATTCATTAAACAAACAAACAAAAAACAAAACGAAAAACCCACACATATCATGACCAGTGGGATTCACCTCGGGAGTCAAGGATGGTTTAACATACATAAGTGAGTCAACGTACTACACCATATCAATACAAGGAAAAATTAAAACCATATGATATCAATAGATGCAGAGAAAGCATCAGACAAGATTCAACACCCATTCGTGATAAAAAAAAAAAAAAACCTCTTAATAAAATGGGAACTGAAGGAACTTTCCTCAACACTGTCAAAGCTGTTTATCACAAACCCACAGCAAGCATTATATTCACATTATATTCAATAGGGAAAAAATGAAAATCCTTCCCTTTAACATCAGGCACAAGAGGGAAGGTTGCCCACTCTCACCATTTCTATTCAACATTTTAAGTACTTGCCATAGCAACTAGGCAAGAAAAGGGTATCAAGAGCATCCAGATAGGAGAGGAAGTAGTCAAGCTTCATTATTTGCAGATGATAGGACACTATATTTAGAAAATTCTAAAGACTACAAAAAGCTCCTCTCCTAGAAACACGAGATTTGTCCAGTAAAGTGGCAGGCTACAAAATTAAAACAGAAGTTCATGTCTTTCCTATATACAAATAATGAAACAAAGAGAAAGATACTATAAAACAATCCCACTCACAACTGTGTCTCAGAAAAATCAAACACCTAAGAATTGGCTTAATTAAAGAGGTGAAAGACCTACAGGAGAAAACTATGAAACATGGCCTCAAGAAAAGGGAAACAAACCCTTGCTTGTGAAGTGGGAGGATTATCATTGCCCCAAAGGCAACACACCCTTACCCCGCCCAAGCATCATACAGATTCAACACAGTCCCTATAAGATGCTCATGAGATTTTTTCAAAGAAATAGATCAAACATGCATAATATGGAACAATTAAAACACACACACACACACTCAAATAGCTAAAGCACTTGAAGACGGGAGGCATCACTTTCCCTAACTTCAAACTGTACCATGACAGTACAGAAATTATGGCAGTGATTGAGACAGCATGCTACTTAGAATAAAGACAGACCCTCAGACAGTGGAACAGAACTGAAAACTAAAAAGACAGACCCTCAGAATAATCTTTAATCTTCGATAAAGGAGCAAAGCATGAAGTGGAGCAAGCAAACCTTATTCAGCAAGTAGCGCTGGGAAAACCAGTCGGCCACATGCAAAAAGTCAGACCTTTAACACCACGCACAAAAGTCATATACAGACTTAATCTATAAGGTATATGGAGGAAAATATTGGCAGAACTCCCACGGCAGTGAAGCTAGAGGTATCTTTAAGGACAAAATGTCACAGAACAGGCAGGTAGAAGCAAATGTAAACCAATGGGGTATTAACTAAGAAGCTCCTGTACCTCAAAGGAGACGATGCAGGACACAAAGGCAGCCACAGACTGGGAGAAATTATGTGCCCACCACTCATCCCATAAAGGGTCAATAGCCAAGGTACATAAAGCACTGGTAGAGTTTACAAGAAAAAAACACCCAACCCTATCTAAAAAATTGGGGGAAAGAGATAAACAGAAACTTCTTCAAAGACAAATGGCTGAAGGGCATATGAAAAAATTGCTCTGAATCACTGACCATCAGGAAATGCAAATTAAAACAACAATGAGATACCACCTCACACAGAGTGACTGGTAAAACAACAATGAGACACTACCTCACACCTCATACACTGGTAAACAGCAATGAACTACCACCTCACACCTCAGCTACTGGCAAAACAACAATGAGATACCACCTCACACCACAGCCACTGGTAAAACAATAATGAGATACCACCTCACACCACAGTGACTGGTAAAATAACAATGAGATACCACCTTACACCACAGCTACTGGTAAAACAACAGTGAGACACCACCTCACACCACAGTGACTGGTAAAACAACAATAAGATATCACCTCACACCACAGTGACTGGTAAAATAACAATGAGATACCACCTTACACCACAGCTACTGGTAAAACAACAGTGAGACACCACCTCACACCACAGTCACTGGTAAAACAACAATGAGATAACCACCTCACACCTCAGCCACTGGTAAAACAATGAGATATCACCTCACACCACAGTGACTGGTAAAACAGCAATGATACACCACCTCACACCACGGTGACTGGTAGAACAACAATGAGACAGTACCTCACACCTCAACCACTGGTAAACAGCAATGAGCTACCACCTCACACCTCAGCTACTGGTAAAACAACAATGAAATACCGCCTCACACCACAGCCACTGGTAAAACAATGATGAGATAATCACCTCACACCACAGTGACTGGTAAAACAACAATGAGATACCACCTCACACCACAGCCACTGGCACTCATCAAAAAGAACAGTCACTGTTGCAGTACACTGTTGCCCAAAGCATCTGCACCTTGCCTGGAATTAACTCCTGTAGGCCACTTTGTAGATAAAGGGCAAGAAAAGTTTGAATCTGTGACTTTATGTGGCAGTATATCTTACCATATATTCTATGTTGGCTGTAAAAGTATTTTCTCTCATGCTACCACAATCATTGTGGGACTAGCTAGATCTCACCAGTATATTTACCTGGCCACGTTGGATCTCTAAATAATTAGACCAGAGAGAAAATGCTGTTTGCTTCCAAGCAAGCAAGTGTGGCTCTCTAATAAGTCTAAAGGCTAATATACAAAACAGCTATGAAGTAAAGACGAGAATCTTGTGAAGGCTTGGAGAAATATATACCTGGCTGTAGAATGTCCATTGGTACAGATGCATGCCTTTGTATTCTGAGATACAGTTCATCTCAGATGCCCTCCCCCATCTGCATAGGGCCTGCAGCCTTGGCTGGGGTGATATTAACATTTCAATGGGACTAGGTGAGGTCCTGGAGAAGTTACCTGAGGGGATTGACCCTATCACTTTCCATGATGTGGGAAAGTCAGTGCTGAAAAGTTATAAAAGCTGCAGCCTGCTTTCTTCCACTCCTTTTTGCCTTTTCTCTTCCTCCTCTTTTGCCCTCTGCCTCCTCTCTTCTCCGTTCTCTTCCCTGTTGGGCCTTAGCACATGGTAGTGGTCATCTTGGCCTAGAATTCTCAACCTACATGTGGCCGGGGCCCAGCCAGGAACCCTAAAGTCTGGGGTTTTCCTATTGTTGGATTGTATACCAGAACAAGTGTGAGTAAAGCCTTTTGAAACTTTGCTGGGTTCCCGCATCTTTCTCCATAGCCAGCTGCCGATCCCCTGGGGCAGAGGGGGAACCTATCCCCTGCTCCTGTCACTGTCAGAGCGCCCAGTGTACCCAGACAAGCCACCAGTGCTGGTGCAGATGTGAGAAGAAAGGGACCATTATTCACTACTGATGAGAATGCCAGCTGGTCCAGACTTTTTTGGAAGACAATCTGAACACTCCTCAAAACACTAGGAACTGAGCGTCCATGTGACCCAGGAATTCCACTCCTAGGAATATACCCCAAGGGCCTGAAAGCACACAGCAGAAAAAACTGCACACCTCTGTTCACTGCAGCACTGTATCAACAGCCAAAACCTGGCACAGAGCCACAGTGGAATATTATACAGCCCTAAAGACAGTGTAGCAGGTGGGACACTTGCGAGCAACCTGAGTACTATCTCTGATACCCTACAGGGTTCCCTAAATACCCTTCAGTGAAGAGCCAGATGTAACCCCTGAGCATTGTGCCAGGTGTGGTCCCCAAACCAAAAAAGAAATAAATAAAAGAAAATGGGGAACATGGCTGACCCCACAGAGACGGGACCTGTTGGCAGGCCCCAGCAGGGAGTGACACCCCAGGGTGCTGGCCGGGGCACAAGGCAGAATGGGCAGAGACCCACAGATGCCTGGAATTCAGTTCTCTGAGGCACCAACAGAAGGGAGAAAGACATAAAGCCACAAGCAGTCACTGCTTGGGAGTCCCAAAGAACACACCAGATCCCGTTACCGGGTCAGTCTGGGGTGAGTGACCAGGACCTGCTGCCCATCAGCACTCATAAACCCTGGCAGCAGGGCAGGCGGGAGCCCTAGGGTGTGCAGAGAGACGCAGAGAGGCGACCAGCACTGCCCCTAGAGCTCAGACACCCAGTCAGATGCTGGCCAGCGGACAGGACTCTGGCGCAGACCCCTCATGCTGGAGGAGCCGTCTGACCCCAGGGAGGTCTGTGGGGGACGGGGAAAAGCTTTCCTGGGCACAGGATAGAGGCCGTGGGCAGACACCATGGCAGTTGCTACCATCCATCCCTCACATGGCCCTACACTGAGTTCATCCCCACAAAGCCCTGCCCTGTGTCTGTCTCCTAAGTTGAGATGTGACAGCCGGCGCCTCTGCAGCCCTGAAAGTACCTAGAGGCTCTGGGTCACCCACCCCCAGTGCAGACCCACAGGCCGGCCCAGAGCCTGTTCACAAACCATCACAAAGCTCCTGCCCTGTGTCCAGTGCAGGCTGGGGATCTGGGGTGCCCCCAGGAACAAGGCTAACTAGGACCCCAAGAGGTGAGGGGCCTTGGGATGAGAGAGGGTCAGCTGCAGGAGGGGGTCTCCTGGGCTGCCCTCTACCCCAGGCCCTGGACAGCAGTAGGGCAGGGGTCAGTTGGACATGACAAGACCTCCACTCTGGTATGGGAAGCAAGATCATTGCTCCTGGTAATACTGGGGTCAGTGTCGGGGCCCCCATGGCCCAGGACAGGGTCCACTCTGCACTTTGGGGTCCAGACCCCAAGAAACCCACAAGGGACAGGCTGAGAGAAGCAGCTCAGAAAGTGGCACCCACACCCACCCAGTCTGCACTGGGAGCCCCACATGTGCTCCCCGGGCACCCCACCACAAGCCCCCACCATCGGAAGGAGGCCCTAAAGCTTTCAGAGAGGCCCCAGCTGCCCCGTGATCCTTCAGGGCCCTGCTGATCCCCCGACCCGAAACACAGAGACAGGAAGGAGCCAGAGCCGTGGGATGAGTGCTGGGGACGCAGCTGCAGGGCAGAAGCTACCAAACCTCCCAGCGCCCGATGCCCAGGACCCAGGCACAGGACACTAGTGACCGCAGGACCGGGCCAACCACGGCCATCACACCAGCCAGGACCCAGTCTGTCGTGGCCACAGTCCCAAACCACCCACAGTACAGCCCCGTCCCAGAGGGGGCGCAGGGAATGATGGATACGCCAGGAGGGAACGGCTGACAGGAAGCAGAGGCCTGAGACCAAGGTCTGAGAGCACAGGGGTGGGGGGTGCCAGCACCAGGGGAGTCTGTCCAGGATTTGCCCCAGGCTTTCTGAGGTGAGGAAAGCTGGGGCTCTGGGAGGCGCAGCCCCCGCCAGAATGCTCCCTCAGGACCGTGGCCTGAGGACAAGCACACCCCCCCCAGGAGGCCAGCCTCTGCAGCCAACTCTGGCTTGGCCCCACCGGCCTCTCCAGCTGTGAGTGGGCGGGCTCTGTCGGAAGCTGGCTCAGAGCTGGGCTAGCAAAGTCGGGGCAGGGTGGGGGCTCGGGGGCAGCCAGGATAGCCGCGGTCACCCTGAACAGTCCAGCAAAGACACCGTGGTTTTGGTGGGGGGCAGCCCGAGGCTGGCTGGCACTCGAGGCCGGTTCTGGCACTGCCGCCACACTGAAGGCCAAGCTGCCGCCTCACATGTGGTGTGACTGACGCAAATGGAGGGCCGGTGATTCCTCACTGTCCAAGCACAGCCCCACGGGGCAGGGGGCCGGCTGAGCCACTGGGGATGGGCCACGAGCCACTGGGTGTGACCTTGCACAAGCAGGCACACGCGAGAATGCACACAGGGACCAGACCAGAGCATGTTCATGAGGGCTGCAGGCCAGTGTGGGAAGGAGCATGCGTGCACACTCGGGCATACATGGGCACACACACATGCACACACGGCTCGGCCCACCCTCTCTTGGAAAGCACTAAGAATCGAAAGAGAAACTGGGAGGGGCCGGACGGCTATAACCCAGGCCTGGATGCAAGATTAGGTCTAGGAATAGATGACATCCCCACACGCTGGAGCAGGACAGGAACTTCCTGACACTGGGCACAGCAGGAAAACACCTGGCCAAGAGTTGGAGCTCATGGCCCTAGGCCAGCTTAGCGGAGAAAACCCCATACACACTCACAACAAATGCCCCATATACACACTCTCACAGCACGTACCCCATACACACACTCACAGCACGTACCCCATACACACACACTCTCACAGCACGTACCCCATACACACACACTCTCACAGCACATACCCCATAACACACACTCACAGCACATACCCCATATACACACACTCACAGCACATACCCCATATACACACACTCACAGCACATACCCCATATACACACACTCACAGCACATACCCCATATACACACTCACAACACGTACCCCATATACACACACTCACAGCACATACCCCATATACACACTCTCACAGCACGTACCCCATATACACACTCACAGCACGTACCCCATTACACACACACACTCTCACAGCACATACCCCATACACACTCTCACAGCACATACCCCATAACACACACTCACAGCACATACCCCATACACACACTCACAGCACGCACCCCATATACACACTCTCACAGCACATACCCCATATACACACTCTCACAGCACATACCCCATATACACACTCACAGCACGTACCCCATATACACACTCTCACAGCATGTACCCCATATACACACTCTCACAGCACATACCCCCATATACACACCTCACAGCCTGCACTTATACACACACTCACAGCACATACCCCATATACACACTCTCACAGCTGCACCATACACACACTCACAGCACATACCCTATACACACTCACAGCACGCACCATATACACACTCTCACAGCTGCACCCCATACACACACTCACAGCACATACCCCATATACACACTCTCACAGCGTACCCCATACACACACTCACAGCACATACCCCATATACACACTCTCACAGCACATACCCCATATACACTCTCACAGCATGTACCCCATATACACACTCTCACAGCACATACCCCATACACACACACTCACAGCGTACCCCCATACACACACTCACAGCACATACCCCATATACACACTCTGACAGCACATACCCCATATACACACTCTCACAGCACATACCCCATATACACACTCATAGCACATACCCCATATACACACTCACAGCACGTACCCCACACACACTCTCACACGCATTCCCCATACACACACTCACAGCACGTACCCCATATACACACTCTCACAGCACATACCCCATATACACACTCTCACAGCACGTACCCCATACACACACTCACAGCACATACCCCATATACACATACTCACAGCACGTACCCCATACACACACAAACTCACAGCACGTACCCCATATACAGAGCACATGCCCCACACGTAGCACATACCCGATACACATCACATACTGCATAGATGTAGAGTACACACATACATGCCCCATACACACACACCACATATTGCCAATACAGAGTAAACACGCTGTACATGTCACAAACACACAGCATACATACCATACATGCCTACAGAGTACACGCACTATTTGGACACCTCCATGCACAAGTCATATACACACATATCACACACCCCATACACACATACTATACCCCATCACCAGAGCACACATATCACCACCACATAAACCTCAATCCACACAAAGTACACACACACCCACACACACCACACGGCATGTAAACACCTACCCCATACACATCCCATATACACAGAACATGCAGAACCAAGTACACAGCATATCTCGTCTATCACACACCACTCTCACACATACCCCCAATCACCCCAGCCACAACTCATGTACTGCACACACACAGCAGACTCACCCTCACACACTCCCAGGCCAGCAAGGACACCCATGACTGCAGGCAGTGTCCTGGGCTGGGGGTAGACAGCAGTCACTGGCTGCAGAAAGGGGTATGGCCAAAGTTCGAGTTCTGAACACAGGACCTTGATGATGGACAGACGGCTGTGTGGACATGTGGGCGGCTGGGGGTGAGTGTCCGGAAGGATGGATGAGTGGGTCTGTGGGTGGATCAGAATGTGGACAAGTGACTGTGTGGGTGGGTGTGTGAGTGAGCCTGTGAGCACACGAGTGGATGATGTGGATGAGTAAACGGATGTGTAAGACAGAGGGTAGGAGAGAGGCTGGGTGAGTGGGTTGGTGAGTGAGCGGGTGAGTGGACGGATGGACGGATGCAGGGTGGGTGAGTAGGCAAGCAGGAAGCATGCATTGCTGGAAGGAGGTAAAAACAGGTGGGGGTGAGGGAGTGGACCCAGGGGCAGCCTCAGGTCATGCATGTGCACCTGGGCTCCAACAGGACCCTGGAGCCACGGGGGCCAGCAGCCTTCCTCGGGCCAGTCCCAGCAGGGTGGAGGACAGCAGTGAGGGCAGGCAAGCCGGGCAGAGCGCTGTGTCACAGAGCTGGTACGGGCGCGGGGTGGTGAGCCCTGGAGCAGGAGGGCAGCTGGGCATACCCTGGGTTCGGGGGTGCGCCGTCACCCACGGAAACGGCTGTCAACAAGCTGCAATGATCACAGGACGATCATCAGTGGTGATGAAGTTCAACTTCATGGCGTGAGCTGGCAGGAGGGGGCAGCGTGAGGATGCACAGCGGGGCTCTTGTTTTCCACGTCACAAACGACCACAAGACAACCCCAGGACCTTCTGGAACAGCCACAGCAGCCAAAAAGCAGGAGTAGTGGACATGGACAGCAGCTTCCAAAGACAGGACCAGGAGGGGAAGTCCCCCCACCAATGGTGTACAAGCATGCACACTGACAGTGTGCAAGTGTGCAGAGTGACAGCATACAAGTGTGCAGTGATGGTGTGCAAGTGTGCACAGTGACAGCATACAAGTGTGCAGTGATGGTGTGCAAGTGTGCAGAGTGACGGTATACAAGTGTGCAGAGTGACAGCATACAAGTGTGCAGGTGACGGTGTGCAAGTGTGCAGAGTGACAGCATACAAGTGTGCAGTGATGGTGTGCAAGTGTGCAGAGTGACAGCATACAAGTGTGCAGTGATGGTGTACACGTGTGCAGAGTGACGGTGTACGAGTGTGCAGGGGGATGGGCGCCCCACCGCCTGCCCACAGGGTCCTCTGCTTCTCGGGCTGTCTCCGGGCCCCCCCTCCTGCACTACCCTCGCCTTCTTTCCCTGAGTGCTGGCCATCACGGCAGCTGACCTCATGGTCCTTCCCAGCCTGCTGGGGACAGAGCAGCAGAGTGTTGACACCCCCCAAAACACAGGAACATCTGGGAGGCGAGGGAGGTGCTCAGGAGCAGACAGAGCGAGAACATGCTGGATTCTTGACACCACGCGCACAGGCCTGGCTCTACCGCCCGGGGCTGTTGGCTGTGATTTCCCCTGACGTCCAGTATTTGATCAATCTCCCGAAGAAATGAAAGCGCAGACGAGGCACTTTCCAGGAGACACGCCAGGCGCAGAGACTGACGTGCTCTTGCTTCTCTCTGCAGACGTAAGCCCTTGGTGGGGACACGCTGCGGGTGACCCTGCCCCGGGGCATGGCCTCCGGCTCGGAAGCAGGAGCTCAGGAAGGAGCCTGTGCCCTGCACGCTCCCGAAGCCAGCAAGCACCCCAACCAAGACAGGACAGGGGTTTGGGTCTCACCTGGGAGAGGCCTGAGTGTCAGCCACTGCCACAGCAGTTTCCCCCGTCCCCACACACGGCCCCTGTTCCCACAGGGCACAGGGCCAGCCCAGGTGGGTGACTGCCAGATGCCACGTGCGCCCTGAGCACTGGCACTCGGACACAGCCCTGTGGGGTCTTGCTGGGCAGACACGTCAGGCTGCCAGCTCACAACACAGCTTGGGAGCCAGCACGCCCCCACAGTACCACCAGGTCAGGGTGACAAGCTTAGGCACCCAAGGGCGGGCCTGGTCAGATCTGAGAGTCTGAGGTTGCAGCCCACTTGGGCTGACTGTGGCTACGGGCCGCCCCTTTCTGCCTCCAGGAAGCCTTAAGTCATGGTGCACAGGTGCCCACTAGGGGCCTCACGGGGTCAGGGGAGGCCATACACCACACAGTGACTATCTGGACCACACAAGCCACACTGGATACATTGATCTCACACAAACCACACTGGCCACGCTGACCACACACACCACACTTATCAGGCTGGCCACTGGTCACACCAACCATACTGGCCACACTGACCACACACACCACTCTGGCTACAGGGACTCCACTGGCCACTCTAATGGCACAGACTGACTGGCTGGGGGCACTGCCCACAAGCTCATACCGCCTACAAACCACGCTGGCTGACACGCGGCCCACACTGACCTCCCCCACAGGACTCTGCTTCCAGATACGCAGGCCCTCCCTCACGCAGTCCACCAAGCCTCAGAGACCTCGCCAAGCCCCAACCCCTTGGGGTGGGCCCGGGGTTCCCTCAGCTCAGCAGCACATCTGCACATGCCCGCTCCACCCCAGGCCCGACCAAGAACAGCATCCGTCATGAGCAGAGAAGTGGATCAAGCACCCGAACCCCAAAGTAGGTGAAAACCCACCGGGCACACAGGGACGGGGAACTGGGCAGGTCCCGGGCGCACAGAGGCTACATAGCAGGTGGCCATTTGGGAAATGGGGCGGGGGGGGGGTGCAGGGCTTGACAGGTACAGACACTGCTTGCAAGGGGTTCCGGGGCGATACAGCACCAGCAACTGCCCCTGCCGAACCAAGGAAGGGGGCAGGGCAAGGGCGGGCGGGTCACTGGGATAGGAGGGCCTCAGGGCGGAGCACCAGGATGGGTGGGACATGGTGGGGGGCACAAGGTTGGGTGGGGCATGGCGGGCACATGGATGGGTGGGGCACAGGTGGGGCAGGGTAGGGCACCGCCTTCCCCAGGCCCTGTTTTTTAAGCCCCACCCCCACAGTACCAATGCTGTACCACCTTCCCCTGCCTCAGGCACAGACTGGGCTCTGCTAGGCCTCGGGGACCTGAAACAGCAGGGCCCAGGGACCCCACGGTGTGTCTGGCCAGCACAAACCAGCCCACCTCAAGTCTCCTGTCCTGGGCGTGTTCCCGGGCGCCCCCTCCTGGACAGCAGCACCCACCGCACCATCTGGGCAGGACAGTGCAGGCTGGAGTGCTGCCGGCATGGAAACAAGCAGGAGAACCCCATTTCCCAAGTGTGTAAAGGGTACACTCCGGCTGGCAGGCTCTGGGCCGTCAGGACGCAGCCTTGAACCCTGACAAGACATGGGCCCCACATCCACCCTCCCAACGCCGCCAGGAGCAGCCCTAGTGGGCCCAGAACTGCCCTTTGCGGAGCTGTCCAACCCAACCGCCAGGTGCACGAAGCAGCGAGCCACACAGGTCTGAGGCCCTGAACCTGACCCCGCACAAGGCCCACATGCCTGTGTCCGAGCAATTCGGCCATCTGGACCCCTGGCACCACTGCCAAGGCCACAGAATGCCAAGAGCATAGGGGGGGGAGCAAACATAGCTGGGCATGTAGGACCTGGGGTAGGAGTGATCACTCTGGCCAGAGCAGGTGGGGCGGCACCCAAGACGCCTGAAGTGGGCACGTCCACCCCCAGCAGGCCAAGACTGCCTGGCCCTCCCCCATGCACCTGCTGTGGGCTGGTAACTCAAGAGGGTTAGGCAAGGGGCCAGCACCCAGAACATGGGCGGAGACAGACAAGGGCGGGCAGCTGTGAAGGGGGTGGCCACCGCAGGGCAGGGTCACCACCCCCCTAACCCTTCTAAAGTCTGGACCAAGTGCATCCCCCTCCCTGACACAAACCCCTAATGCTGACCTCCCCCGCCAGGTGCCTGGATGGGGGCTACCCTCAAGCCCGCAAAAGGGGCTCGGGGGACGTGGAGGGCTGAACTCTACGTTCACGTGGAGGGAGGCAGGCCCTGCACCTCAGTCCCTGACCAGCTTGGTGCGGGCGTGGCGGGTGGAGCAGGGTCGCGGTCTGGGGCCCTGTGCAAAGTCTTGGCCAGGAGGAGGGGAAGGGGTGCGCGCTTGGCCCATCACTAACCACCGCGGCTCAGGGCCCAGGGCCCACACCAGGCGCCACCTCTCGCCCAGGGTCCAACTCTGGGGTGCTCCGCTGCCAGGGTCAGAATGGTGACCCACGGGCTCTCCCACCTCCTCTTCTGCCTCCTGCTCCACGCTCAGCGCTGCTTCTGCAGGGGGCGCAGACACACGCCAAGGAGCTCCTGTCCCACGGGATGACGGCCTAGTCGGCTGTCAGTCCTGTCTCCGCCACGGGTCAGCGAGTATGCCCCAGTTCCACGCAGCAAGGGACTGATATGCAGGCGTGGGGCGCACGCGCGGACGGCCACAAGCACGCAAGGATAGGCACACGGATGCAGCACAGAGGGCACACGGATGCACAGACAAAATGCACGGACGGCCACGAGCACGCAGCACAGATGGGCACACGCATGCCAACGATGGCAGCAAGCACACACGGACACGCACAGACAAGCCAGGCCCGCACCCGACACCGCTGCTGGGCTCTGCTCAGTGAGGGCGGGGCCGTGTCCACGGCAGGTGGCCTCTGCGCCCACCCCTCCCGAGACATCAGCCGCGACTTACCTTCAGCTGGGGTTCAGCTCCTTGGGCAGCGCCACCACCCGCCTGGTCCCCTTCGGGACATGTGGCTCCTATTTCAGCCACACTGTCACATTCCAGGAGCACAAGGCGGGCGCGAGGCCACCCAGAGCCCAGAGACCGTCGGTCCCCAGCCTTGCTGCCCTGGCCAGTCCCAAGGCTGAGTCTGCTCCATCCACAGCTGCCCCACAGGCCTGAGACATGCCTGGGGAGCAGGGGCAGGGACGTCCAGTCTGGCCAGGCACCAGAGTGCCTCCAGAGCCCTGCACAGGCAGCCACAGCCAGTGGTATCCTGGAGCCCCTTAGGCAGCAGAGAGCCAGGCAGCAGGGACCAGTGTCTGCCCATACACCTGCATGCATCCCACTGGACAGGACACCAGAGTCTGCCCACACCAAGCCCCTCAGCCTTGGTACTCGGGTATGGGGCAGCACCCTGTGAGCTGGCTGTGCTGGATGCCAGTGCCTGGAGTCCACCTGAGCCAGGCCCAGGGCCTCACCAGGACTCTCAAGAGCACAGGGAGCACAAGTGGTGGGCAGTTGTGCTTAGGGCAGAGGGCAGCAGGGCACCCTCACCCTGCTCTCAGCGGCAAACATAGAGGTGCTGGTCCCACGGAGACCACACACGGCTGTCCTGAGCACCCAGGTGGCGGGGTTCTCCCCAAGGGGCAGAGCTGCAGCCTCTGGGAGCCACGTGGGGCAGTGGCATGTGGGGGAGGGTCCTGGGCCAGGACAGCCACAAGCACCTACGTGGCCCCTCCCTGAGCCCAGACCTCTGCCACCTTAGTCGCCATCGGTGAAGTGGACACAATCAAGGGTGCAGGACTACAGGGAGCAGCAGCTCGGCCTGTGACCCAGGCAGCCCAAAGCAGTCACCGATGACAAGCAGACAAGAGGGTGGGCAGGTGGGGAGGTTGTGAGCACAGTGTGGGCTGGTGTGCATGTGAGCATGGTGTATGCAGGTATGCGTGTGAGCGTGGGCAATTCATTTGTGTGTATGAGTGTGGTGAGTGTGTGTGTGTGTGAGCAAGGTGTGTGTGAGCATGCTCTGTGCAGGTATGCGTGTGAGCGTGGTGAGTGTGGGTATGTGTGTGAGCATGGTGTGTGCAGGTGTGTGAGCACGGTGGTATGCGGGTGTGTGTGAGCATGCTCTGTGCAGGTATGCCTGTGAGCATGGTGAGTGTGGGTGTGTGTGAACATGGTGTGTACGGATGTGTGAGCAAGGTGTGTGCGGGTGTGTGAGCATGGTGTGTGCAGGTGTGTGAACATGGTGTGTGCGGGTGTGTGAGCATGGTGAGTGTGGGTGTGTGAGCACGGTGTGTGCGGGTGTGTGAGCATGGTGTGTGCAGGTGTGTGAGCATGGTGAGTGTGGGTGTGTGAGCACGGTGTGTGCGGGTGTGTGAGCATGGTGAGTGTGGGTGTGTGAGCCGCGGTGTGTGCGGGTATGTGAGCATGGTGTGTGAACATGGTGTGTGCGGGTGTGTGAGCATGGTGAGTGTGGGTGTGTGAGCACAGTGTGTGCAGGTGTGAACATGGTGTGTCTGGGTGTGTGAGCATGGTGAGTGTGGGTGTGTGAGCACGGTGTGTGCAGGTGTGTGAACATAGTGTGTGCGGGTGTGTGAGCATGGTGAGTGTGGGTGTGTGAGCACGGTGTGTGCGGGTGTGTGAGCATGGTGTGTGCAGGTGTGTGAACATGGTGTGTGCGGGTGTGTGAGCATGGTGAGTGTGGGTGTGTGAGCACGGTGTGTGCAGGTGTGTGTGAACATGGTGTGTGCGGTGTGTGTGCGAGCACGGTATGTGTGTAAGCCGAGTGTATGCATGCACACAGGCACGCCCACCCGGGCTGCACTGCTTAGACTCCGCCTTGGACAGACTCCGCGGCTGGGTGGGGGCAGGCTGAGAGCCCCGCCTATCAGAGAAGGGGACGCAAAGCCAGGGTCCCGGCTGGGGTGGCAACAGGAAGGGTCCTCCCAGATGGATTGTAAGGACAGATGTTACCGGGAGACCCGGAGTCAGGAGCGGGGAAGTTGGGGTGCTAGAAGGCTGCAGGCCAGAGTCCCTGGGGTGCCAATCCAGGCTGGGGACACAGCAAGGCACCTGTCGGCTATCAGAACAGCAGGCAGGCCAGGACACGGCAGGGAACATCCATCCAGAACCAGCCTGGTGAGCTGCAGACCCAGCTCTGAGCTGCCGTGTCCTTGCCCCAAATACCCCGAAGTCACCAAACAGGATGCACGGGGCCAGCAGCGTTGGGGAGAACGCCCTGACCGCTGAGGCATCACTTCACACCACAGCTCTGTCCCTGAGTGGCCGCCACGCTCAAAGCGAAAGCCTGTAGGACACAGGTTCCTGCAAGGTCTGAGCCCAAACAGCAGTGGCCTAAAAGTCAAATGAGAAAGTTGAGGCCTGAGGTTCCCCCTGGGGTTGGCCTCGATTCTTTCCAGATTCGGGAAGTCCCAAGAGGTGGCAGATAAAGAACATGGGAGGATTCACCGAGAGCGCGGGCCTGGTGCGGCGCCAGGCAAGCAGGCTTGTACTCCACAGAGCACCTCCAAATCCTTGTCCAAGGGTCTGATTGGGTAGGAGGAGGAAAAAGGTACTAGGCCAAGGCGGGGCGACGCACAAATAAATAAAGGAGGCAGAAAAAGGCTTCCCAGAGGAAGGTGAGGCGCAGGATGGTGGGAATCCGGCTCCGGCTGACGCAGCAGTGGGCGTGTCAGGAGAGCGGGGAAAGGTACCAAGGCGCACTCACTTCGGACACAGCACACTCACGGGCTCCTCCTGCATGCTGGTCTTGGGGTTCATGTGTTCACATTGCAGCGTGAGGGCCACAGAACCCAGGCATGTGCCAGGCACACTCCCGCCACGGAATGACCACAGTGGGCACTGGGAACCAGCTGGGCTGGTGAGAAGCTGAGACTCCTTCATCCCAACTCTGCAGCCCGAGCTCCGAGGAGGTGCTGTCCAGTCAGTCCTAGACACTCCTTGAAGAACGACCTCAGGGGCGTAAGTGGGCACCCCAGGAGGGCTGTGACTGTGGGACACGGTGCTCATGCACCCACAGTGTCAGCCAGGTCTAGTGTAGGGGCAGCGGGGAAGGAGCTGGGAGTCCTGTCCCTCACTCCCACGGGGTCCTGAGCAGGGTCGGCAGTACAGTGTCCACAGCAAGTGTCCACGAGAGACCATAACCTTTCAATGCACTCACCACATGAAGTTGCTGCTTTCAAACAAAACATCTTTAACTGCCATGGGCCAGGGCGTGTCGAGTCTCTTGGGGTGGGGAGGGGGAGGTAAGGGCTATGATATCTGGTTCAGGCTGTGCAGGACACTCGACAGTGACTCCAGACTGACCCTGTCTGGGGCAGGGCTGCGAGAGCTCTGGAAGTGCGGTCGCGCGTGAGGGGGTGACGAGCGTTGCATCCTGTGTGCGTGTCCATGTGCCCCGTGCACTCTCTGCATCCTGTGTGTCCTGTGCCCCAAGCGTGCATGCCATCTGCGCCATGCATGCGTGCAGCGCTCACTCTGCATGCACTTTCACGTCCCTGTGACGCACTTTCACGTCCCCTGATGGCTGCTGGCCCAGCCACAGCCTGCAAGATGCCTGGCGCCATCACCACCCTGCGCTGGCCCTGAGGTGAGGTGGGTCTCCTTCCTGACCCCCAGGTCGTTCTGCTTCTCCAGGCTTTCCCCAAGGGACTGGAAGGCAGGAGGAGGAAGAGGGGATCAACCAGGCACAGTGTGGGGTCAGCCTGGGGAAACGGGGACAGTGCAGGACAACCGTGGGCCTGAGCGGCTCCCCAGAGCAGCAGGGTCCAGGCACAACCGGTTAAACAGAAGACGTGCCGCTGGCCTGGGAACTGCTGGGTGCAGGGGAGTATGTGAGGGAGCCTGGTCCTGGCTGCCCGCAGGTGAGCTCCGGATGGGCCACTGCAAGGTTCTTGGCACTGGAAGCACTGCAGGGAGCCACAGCTCAGTGTGGGAAGCTGAAGGCGACTCAGACCCAAAGGGCGGATCCGGCTCTGAAAACAGTTTCACACATGATGCACCAGCCCCCTTCTGGTCTCCAGCCCAAGTGGACCAGAGAAAGTGAGACTCCAATGGGCAGTGAGAAAAGGGGTCACAGCGCTCTGGGACCCCACAGGTCCATGGGAATACCCAATGCCACAGGCTGGGCATGACTTTGCTTGTAGAAGCCTCAGGTTCCCCTGAACACCTCCCAGGGTGGCCCCAAAGCAAAGCTAAACAACAGGTAGAGAAACTAGGTCCCGTAACACCTGTGACAGCCCAGTTCCTGAGATGCTGGGCAGCTCTGCGTGTGGGTCATGGCTGGCACTGCTGAGGCAACAGGAGTGGGGAGCTGGAAGCAGAGGTTGGGCTCCATATGGGCAGCTGGGGGCAGTGGCCCCTGGCACCCAGCTCCTGTGGACAGTGCAAAGGACTTTGCATTCTGAAACCCACTGCTCAGCCCCACTGGGTCCGCACCCCTAGAAAGTCATCAGGCCCTGCTCCAAGTGCCCAGGTGGGGTGGGGGGCCTGCGGGCACTGAGAAGCCCCTGCCCACAATAGAAGAATCAGATCTAGGGCCACAGACATGGCTGCGGTGGCAGACAGCTCCTGCTCAGCAACCACGTGACTGACAGGCTCTGGGCTCATCCGGTACCACATGGCTGACAGGCTGGGCTCATCCTGGTACCACGTGGCTGACAGGCTGGGCTCATCCTGGTACCACGTGGCTGACAGGCTCTTGGCTCATCTGGTACCACGTGGCTGACAGGCTCTTGGCTCATCCTGGTACCACGTGGCTAACAGGCTGGGCTCATCCTGGTACCACGTGGCTGACAGGCTGGGCTCATCCTGGTACCACGTGGCTGACAGGCTGGGCTCATCCTGGTACCACGTGGCTGACAGGCTGGGCTCATCCTGGTACCACGTGGCTGACAGGCTGGGCTCATCCTGGTACCACGTGGCTGACAGGCTCTTGGCTCATCTGGTACCACATGGCTGACAGGCTGGGATCATCCTGGTACCACGTGGCTGACAGGCTCTGGGTTCTTCCTGGTGCCATGTGGCCCCTGGTGTACCCCAGAACCACCAGGAGTGGTGCCAGGTCTCTGGAGCAAACCTGGGGCTAGCTGGGCCGATGTAGTTATGGCCCAGACCCATGGCTCCGTGCTGCCCAGTTAACAGACCTCACTGGCCAGCACAAGATCCCAGCCTTGCGCCATACATGAAAGTTACTTCTGGGAAGAACAGCCTTGATCACTAAACTCCCAGGGGAAATCAGGGAGCGTGGAGCGAGAGCAGGCATGGCCAGGGGCTCCTGAGGCCATGGACGAGCAGAGTACAGAGGCCATCAGTTAAACACTTCTGGAAAGAGTGCAAGGCAACCACACAGAGGCTGGGCAGAGCGGGGCATAGCTTCCTCCGGTGCCTAAGACAGCCAATATGACCCCATCAGCACCCCCAGCTGAAACCAGCCAGTACCTGAGCAGACATTTCCCAGAGGAGGTAGAAACCCAGCCCACGAGCCCGCGAGCTGCTGGGCGCATTAGTCATGGGGAAACGCAAATACGCCCCAGTCAGACGCCACCTGCGCTCTGGCAGCTCCCGGCAGTGTAGGCGAGGGTGTGGAGCGGGCGCCACCGCCACTGCCAGGAACAGTCTGGCAGGTTCCAGACATGAAGGGAGTCGTGTGGGACCTGCTCACACACCCCCAGAGGGAACCACGCGGGATCAGTCCACACACCCCCAAAGGGAGCCACACGGGACCTGGTCACACACCCGCAGAGGGAGCCACACAGGACCTGGTCACACACCCCCAGAGGGGAGCCACATGGGACCTGGTCACACACCCACAGAGGGAGCCACATGGGACCTGGTCACACACCCCCAGAGGGAGCCACATGGGACCTGGTCACACACCCGCAGAGGGAGCCACACAGGACCTGTTCACACACCCGCAGAGGGAGCCACATGGGACCTGGTCACACACCCACAGAGGGAGCCACATGGGACCTGGTCACATACCCGCAGAGGGAGCCACATGGGACCTGGTCACATACCCGCAGAGGGAGCCACACAGGACCTGGTCACACACCCCCAGAGGGAGCCACACGGGACCTACTCACACACCCCAGAGGGAGCCACACGGGACCTGGTCACACACCCCCCAGAGGGAGCCACTGGGACCTGGTCACACACCCCCAGAGGGAGCCACATGGGACCTGGTCACACACCCCCAGAGGGGAGCCACATGGGACCTGCTCACACACCCGCAGAGGGAGCCACACAGGACCTGGTCACACACCCCGCAGAGGGAGCCACATGGGATCTGGTCACATACCCCCCAGAGGGAGCCACATGGGACCTGGTCACACACCCGCAGAGGGAGCCACATGGGATCTGGTCACACACCCCTAGAGGGAGCCACATGGGACCTGCTCACACACCCGCAGAGGGAGCCACATGGGATCTGGTCACATACCCCCAGAGGGAGCCACATGGGACCTGGTCACACACCCACAGAGGGAGCCACATGGGACCTGCTCACACACCCCCAGAGGGAGCCACATGGGACCTGCTCACACACCCGCAGAGGGAGCCACATGGGATCTGGTCACATACCTCCAGAGGGAGCCACATGGTACCTGGTCACACACCCGCAGAGGGAGCCACATGGGACCTGGTCACACACCCCCAGAGGGAGCCACATGGGACCTGGTCACACACCCCCAGAGGGAGCCACATGGGACCTGGTCACACACCCCCAGAGGGAGCCACATGGGACCTGGTCACACCCCCAGAGGGAGCCACATGGGACCTGGTCACACCCCCCAGAGGGAGCCACATGGGACCTGGTCACACACCCGCAGAGGGAGCCACATGGGACCTGGCCACACTCCCCAGAGGGAGCCACATGGGACCTGGTCACACACCCGCAGAGGGAGCCACATGGGACCTGGTCACACACCCCCAGAGGGAGCCACATGGGACCTGGTCACACACTTCTAGAGGGAGCTGCACAGAACCCAGTCTCACACCCCCAGAAGCACAGGGTCAAGGGCGCCAGCAGTGCCAAGCCTGGACATGAACCGATGCTTTTACATGGGGGTTGGTCAACGTCTGTGGGGTTCCCCAGGTTCCATCAGGGATCAGACTATCGGGTCATAACGACGGTGCACACACACCATGATGCTCACACAGCCACCGCTGAACTGCACCTGGCAAAGGAGAAGCGGCCAGGCCAAGTCCTATGTGTGAGGGGCAGGAGAGCTAGAGTGGGCGAGACCCGGAGTGAGCGACACTTAAGAGGGAGCAGGGTCAAGGCAGAGACAGTTGGGGGGGACTGTCCATGCTGGAGACGGGAGAATGCCCATGCTGCAGTCGGGGGAACTGTCCATGCTGGAGTCGGGGGACTATCCATGCTGCAGTTGGGAGGACTGTCGATGCTCCAGTTGGGAGGAGTGTCCATGCTGCAGTCGGGGTGGGGGTGGGGGGAGACACTGTCAATGATGGAGTTAGGGGCACTGTCCACGCTGAAGTCAGGGCAACCTTCCATGCTGGAATCAGCGGAGGACTGTTCACGTTGCAGTTGAGGGAGTGTCCAGCGTGGAATCGGGCGAGGGATTGTCCACATTACAGTCGGGGGACTGTCACTGGACGGGGGCGTCCGCTGTCGGGGAGGACTGTCCATGCTGGAGTCGGGGAGGACTGTCCATGCTGCAGTCAGAGCAGACCAGAGGGTCGGGGACAGAGGGACCCTGCACCGAGCTTCTCCCCAACACTCACCTTAGCCCTGTACTCTGACTTTGCTCCTACACTGACCTTCTGTGGGCTCGTGGGTGTTTCCCACGCTGACATGACCACTCAGACATTCTCAGGGCCCTGGACCACAAGGCAGTTGGGGTTGGGGGCTTCTGCTCTGTCTGTGGGTCCCTGGCAACACGGTTCTTTCAGTGACCAGCTGAGGGCAGCGAGTGGGGAATGAACGAAGTTCTGGGCTGATGATTCAGGGTGTCAGAGCAGTCCCCTCCCCCTCCAGAACCCAGCCCAGATCAGTCCTGCTCTGCCTCCACCTCCCCCCCATCACTTAGAGCCCCAGGTCAGAATGCAGAGACTCCTGGACGCCCCATGGCAGCAACCAGGCCAGGCTCTGCCCTTCTCTGCTGTGGGAGCACCTGGGTCCATCTGTTCTCTGACCCAGATGCTCCCCTCCTGCTCTACTGGCCCCCCCCCCCCCCACCCTGCAGATGTCAGAGCTTAGTGAGCTGAGGGGCCATGGCCTGGTACAAGGGCTGGCCCCCATGTCCCTACCCACAGGCTCTGCCCGCCCATCCTAGTATCCCTGGCTCTCCAGAAGCAGAACAGCCAGATTCTGGAGGCGCAGGAACCCGGGTGCCAGCAGATTCCCCAGCAGCTCTTCCTGGTGGGGCTGGGCTAGAGGCTGCCCATTCCAGCCCCTGCTTTTGGGCTGGTTGAGAGCTGAGGCAGCAGGGCGGCATGGGACAGAGCCGGGGGTCCCTTGAGGTGCCATGGGGTGCCGAGTGTGGGCTTGGTCAGGACTGGAGCCAGATGCTGAAATCTGGGAAGCGTCCGAGGCCTGGAGGAAGAGCCGGGCGCGGCTGAGAACAGCAGGGCGCCATGACAGGCTCCATCGGGCCCCTGGCACTGCACTCGGAGCAGAATGTGCCCAGCCCAAGATGAGCTGCGTCACGGGTACCACACGCCTGGCAGCATTCTCCAGCTGCCCAGGTCGGCTGCTCTGGGGCGGCCAGTGCTGGCCAGGACTCAGGAGCGTGGCCGGTTCCACTGTTTATGTCTCACCCAGACGGCCGGGCCGTGACGAGTTACTGACGCAAGAGCCAGATGCTGCGGCCAGAAATCCATCCGGGAGCTGGATTCTCAGTGAGAAGACACAGGGCAGCGCCCGGCTAAGTGAAAACTAGAGCTCGCTTCTAGGCCCCAGGGCAGGGCGGTTGGCATGAAGGACCCCACAGCTAGGCCCAGGCATGGCTGAGGGCGCAGGCCTTTGCTCCTAGGACCGAGCCGGTTGGTGAGGCCCTGCCAACAGCTACCCCGCCTGGACCCACAGGCGCTGCTCAAGAGCCCAGTTCTGAAGTCTGGGCACAGGGCCAGAAAATGGGGAGAGAGAACGTCTGCGACCTGTGGGGAGCCTGGCTGCGCCCGCAGGGTCCCCAAGAGCAGGGCCCTCCCTGGCCCAGGCCCTCGCCTGCGTGGGGGGCAGTGCTGAAGGCCCCAGGCTGAGAGGCAGGAGGGCCCTGGGCACTGGCGCCTGTCCTCTTCATGGGCTGCATGGGGGCCCAGACCCCAGAGTCTGAGTCACGGCTCCTACCTGGACCCTGCGGGGCGGTGGTGGGAGGGGGCAGCTACAGGAAGGCGACAGGTCATGCCAATCCCTACCCGTCCCAGAGATGCCCTGAGATGCGGGCACATGCCTGGCGGCACCACAAGACCAAGGTGGGGACTGCACTGGGGTGGAGTGTCTCCAGCAGGATGGGGAAGCCGGGACCCCCAGCAGAGTTGCCTGACAGCGGCACATCTGAGAGAAGGTTCTGGAAAACAAAGGTAGGGTTCCCGCGGCCGCAACATCGGGGTGCCACTTGGGGCGTTGCCTGGGGTACACAGGGCTGTGTGCTCCTTGGAGAAGTGTCAGTGACACAGGCGCAGAGATGGGGCATTTGCCTGCGGAGCCCCCAGCCTCGCCTCCCCCAAAAGCCCACCTGGATGGTGCTCAGGCTCCTGACTGTTCCATGGGGAGGACACGGGCAGCAGGATGGGGGGCAGGGGGGTAGGAGAGCAGGAGGGCAGCAGACAGGGGGCAGCACTGGGGCCTCCCTCCAACAAGTCGGGAATTTGCCGGATTCTTCCCTCACACGAAGGGAGCAGCGAGTGTGCCGGGCGTGAGCGGGAAGGCTCTGCCGGGGAGAGGCATTCCAGGGCGCCTTTCAGCATCTATAGGTGCGACCTGAACCAACCCACCAAGGCCGAGGGGCAGAGCACATGGAGGTGAGGGACAGGCTGCTGCCCATATTCCCCTCACAGGGGCTCAAACAAGCTTCAGGCCAGAAGGACCCAACGTGGCGCCCGAGTGTCCCGCAGGTGAGGGAAAAAGCCAAAGGCAGGGACTGCGGGAGCCTCTGCTGGCAAACACCTGTGTGGGGCGGGTAGGGCCCGGCCGGAAACACTTCGAAGTCTGGTCTTGGCCTGGGCGGGCAGGAGGCAGCCAAGACAATAAAACCACCAGGTGAGTCCGGCCTACTCAGATTCCAGCCCGGCAGAGCTGAGCAGCTTCCAGCCACCCGCACTCAGAGCAAAGGGTGCGGAGGGCAAGGCCCGGGTTCCAGCCCCAGCAGCGGGGCCAGGCCTTGCCCAGGGCTCAGCAGGAAGAGCGTGACCCGTCCGGACCCCAGCCCTGCAAAACTCCGCAGAACTAAACGGTAAAATACCTACCAGCAAACGGGCGGGACGCGCCTCAGCGGAAATGAACCACAGCTGCTCTGATCAACAGATGCTGCCGGGCAGTGAGTCTGGGGACGGTCCCTGCCAGCCCTTCAACGTGCCCAGAACTGACCACGATAAAGAAACACTCCCAGAAGCTTCCAAACTCTGAATGAAATTCTGAGGTGTCCCCACGTGAAATAACACCAGAAATCAATAATGAAAGCAAATTACTAAAATACTCACCAATAGCTGAAAGTTACTTTAGAATCACCCACAGGTCAGAGAAGAAATTTAAAAAGGAAACTAGAAATTCTTCTAAAGTGAGTCTTTATGACAAGTGACTGAATGACCCAAGCCAGCGGGATCAGTGTGTGACAATCACACCTCGGTGAATGAGTGACCAGAGGCCCTGGGAAGCCGCCACTTACCTCATCTCAACCAGTGAAAACCCCAAAGTGCACCCGAAGGCTGGAAGCAGGAACAGCAGGGCGGAAACAGACTGCCCCAACCCCACGCAAAACAATGAACAAAACTAAGGGACACTTTAAGATACCAGTGAGTGCCCATCTCCAAGCCCGGGAGAGGAGAGGAAAAGCAGCTGCCCATGCCCCAGCTAGGGGCAGCTTCACCGGATGGGGAAGGGCTCCGCTGGCCCTGAGCAGCGTCCAGCCCCCCCAACACACACCAGCCCCCAGGTACTCATCAAGCAAACTCAGACCCCCACGCCTGATCCAGCCACAGTCATCATGTGGGGTCAGGAGACACTCCCCACAATAAGGTGGCTTCGTGGCAGTGCTAAGGTGCCAGGACACAGCAGAGTTCAGACCCTAGTGGTGGCATGGGGCGCGCCATGCATGGGGCCTGGCAACCCCGTGTCGTCTCCCCAGCCCCTTTCTGTACCACCTGAGGAAGCTAGATTTCACACTTTTATTTCATTTTGCTTTTTGGGCCACAGCTGCCAGAGTGCAGGGCTGGCTCCTAGCTCTGTGGTCAGACAGGAATCACTCTTGGCTGGGGATGCCGAGGATTGAACCTGGGGGAGCTGTGTGCAAGACAAGCGCCTGACCCACTGCACTATACTGTTCTGGCCCCCTGATGGTTTCTTCCTTTTCTTTTTGTCTGTTTGGGTCATACCCAGGAATGCTCAGGGGTTATTCCTGGCTCCACACTGAGGAATTACTCCTGGCAGTGCACAGGGAACCATATGGGATGCCGGGAATGGAATCCAGGTCAGCTGTGTGCAAGGCAAACTCTACCCGCGTACTATTGCTCTGGTCCCCTTAATAGCAGTTTGTTTTTGTTTTGGTTTTGTATAGGGTTTTTTTTCAATTGTTTATGTTTGGCTGTATTGGGGACAGGAAGGAAGCTAGAGACTGGACCTGGGTCAGCGGAGTGCAAGGTCAGCGGAGGACCCTAATCACTGTACTCTCTGGCCCTGATTTTACACTTTTTTTTTTTTTTTTTTTTTGCTTTTCTGGGTCGCACGGCAATGCTCAGGGGTTAGTCCTGGCTCTGCACTCAGGAATTACTCCTGGCGGTGCTCGGGGACCATATGGGATGCCGGGGATCGAACCCAGGCCAGCATGGGCCGGCCGCATGCAAGGCAAACGCCCTACCCGCTGGACCATTGCTCTGGCCCCACGATTTTACACTTTTTAAAGAGTGATTTGTTACAAAAGTTGAAAGAATAAACATCAATAGCAAAACAGCCCAAAGTCTAAAGTATCTAATATATTATTCTTTCAATAGAAACTACCAGATCAAAGGCAGCTGGGGAAGCTGGAACTCGGCTCTCCCCAGGCTCCAGCTGACCATGGGGCTCCCAGGAGGACAGATGGGTTTTGGGAGTGGGCCCATCACCTCTGGGGGGTCCCAGAAGCAGCCGGATGAGACTCGCCCACCACTCTAGCCGCCACCTTCGCTGTCTAGACGCTGGGATGCTACCTCAAGACCAGATTAACAGAGCAAAATGAATTCGAGCCCAGGTGGGCAGCTCCCAGAAGTGGGAATCACTGGGAATTTGTCAGATGGAGCCAGGGGGGTCGGCTCTTCCCCCCCCTCCACTTTGTCGAGCCTGGTGGCCCTGCCCAGGAGCTGCCTGGGGCAACCAGCCATAGCATGCAGTCTCAAAAGCGGCTGGGAAGCTGGAACTCCGCTCTCCCCAGGCTCAGCTGACCATGGGGCTCCCAGGAGGACAGATGGGTTTTGGGAGTGGGCCCATCACCTCTGGGAGGGTCCCGGAAGCAGCTGGATGAGACTCGCCCACCACACTAGCCGCCAACTTCGCTGTCCAGATGAGGCCCCTAAGTCGCGCGCCACATGGTCCATCAAACTAGTGGTAACAGTTACGTCCTTTAATGTACTGCATTCTATGATGTGTAGGAAAGTTAGGCGGGAGGGAGAGATAGAGAGGAGAGAAAAGACATACAGAACCTGCCAAGTAGTTGAGGTGTGGGAGGGGGAGGGAGGTGGGGACATTGGTGACGGGAGATGGGTTTGGGTGGAGGGATGGGTGTTGGAACCCTGTAGAACCAAAACTCTACATGAGCATCTTGCAATTGTATGTCTAAAAGTGGTGTAATAAAATTTGGGGAAAAAAAAATAGAAACTACCAGCCCAAGGATTCCAGGGGGGCAACCTCATGGCATCCTAAGAGACCAGCAGAACCCAGACGCGTGAACCCGACAGTGACATTTCAAGAAAAGAAAATCAAAAGGAAACCTCACACAAATTCAGAGCAATAAAGCAGCAGCCTCAAGCCTTGTCTTGCACGCAGCTGACCTGGGACAGTGTCCAGGGCCGAGTACCATCAGGCATGCCCCAAATAACTTCCCTTACCAAGAAAAAAAACCTTACTATAAATTAAGAAATCCAAGAAAAAGAATGCACTCTAACCAAATTAGATTTATTAAGAAAAACCACATTAACCAAGAGGAAAAGATAAGATGCACGAAAAATATCTAACCAATTTGAGGCCAGAAATGCCATTTTTAGTGACTTGAAAGGGTTCAATACTGCATAGATCAACCGAGTATTTTAGCACCTACTCGAGGAAACTCTGCACCACGCGGGAAGAATCACACTGAGCAGAGTGTTGGAAACCCCAGCAAACTTCACCCACACAGAGCAACGAAAGAGGGGCACATCTCCAGGACACTTGCCCACGTTTCCCCGGGCACCCGGACCCCCCGGCCACGCTTCCACCAAGGGCACATCTCAGGACACTTGCCCACGTTTCCACCAAGGGCACATCTCCAGGACACTTGCCCACGTTTCCACCAAGGGCACATCTCCAGGACACTAGCCCATGTTTCCACCAACTCTGCCCCTCTGTCTCCCTTGAAAATTCAGGATGTACAGTAGGGAAGGTGTGACAAGCTCCCCCTGGAGAAACTGCCCCCTTCCCTGTCCCAGTGGCTCTGAAGGGCCAGAGCTGCCCTGGAGAGGACCCAGGGCCTGGCGGCCAGCAGCAATGGCAGTGGACCCTGCCTGGCCTCTAGCCTTGCTCTTCCCTCACTCCACACACGTCACCTGAGTTCCTCGCGTTCTCCCTCAGGAACATGAGTCTCTGGCACACATGCTGCGGCGTGCAGGCATGCAGTCCCCTGGGCATCGGCAGGCCCACGGCCCGGCCCACTGGGATGCTCCCGTGCTGAATATGGGGCAAACACACCCAACAGGTGGTACATGGTTGCAGAGACCCACAATACAATCAGGCACACAAAAGACAAAGAAGTTGCAAACACCAGCTAAGGCAGAAGCTGGGACTGTTCACACAGTCTCCACGCCATGGGCCCCAGCTGACCAGGCCCACCTAACCGAGTACAAGAGACAAAGACGAAAGCAGAGCAGCAGCGAAACCCCATCCCCACACAGGAAGCCAGGAATGATATGGCGCATGCAGGAGTGGAGCCTGCCCAGGGACGCCAAAGAGACACCAAGGAGATGCGGGACCAGGCAGGGCGGGAGGGGCACCAGAAGGGACACGCGGGGGTGACGAAGGCACAAGCCTTCAAACCGGTAGGAAGGAGAGCTGCAGAGCAGGACAGCAATGAAGACAGGTAAGAGGAAGCTGGCAGACACTGTCCCGAATGGACAGCAGACCAAGACAGGTCAGGTCAGCAAGGCAAAGGGACCGGAGTGAGCCACACACTGCGTGATGACAGAACCTGCCCCCCCCCCGAATAGAAAGGACACCGGGAACCTCCTGCCCTCCAAGTGGCCAGGACACGCAGGAACCCGCCCCCAAATGGCCAGGACACCCAGGAACCCGCCCCCAAATGGCCAATACATGCAGGAACCCCCCAAGTGGCAGCTCTGCAGCATGGAGGGGAGCTTCTCACGGCTCAGTGAAGCCACTGATCTGCAAAGTTCACAGCCAACTGGTACCTCATGCGGATCTTTGAAGTTGGTCTCATGGGCCCCAGGGTGTCTGAGTAACAGACCAGCGACACTCGCAGAGATAATCCAAGAGGTCTGCTGGCCTTTGCGTGGACAGAATGAAACAGTGGACCCAGAGTAGGACAAAGTGCAGGCAGAGGCTGGGCACGGCCACTCCTGCCTGCAAAGGGAAGTCCAGGACAGGGCAGCCGGGAGCCCCGATGGCACCACGAGGGGACACGGCCGGTCCCGGCACTCAGTGCTGGGCGCCTGGAGGAATGGGCGGCGCGCATTGGTGCGATATCGGAGGTGCTTGGCCGGGAGCTCTGGGCTAGACAGTCCAGTGGCCCTCTTGCTCCGGCCCAGGATCCACCCCTGATGCTGACCCTCCAACCCCTGGGGAGTGGCCACCTCCTCCAGGCAGGCTTCTAAGCCTGACTGTGCTCAAAGTCCAGACTTCACACCCACCTTGGGGCTTCCCGGCCTGGTCCACCCCACATTGCAGGAACCCACAGCCATGAGGGTCCCTTCCAGGAAGTCCCAGGCTGGAAGGAGCAAGGCCTGACACGGGGCCCCACGGTCTCAATGAGCCCCCTCCCGGAAAGCTCTAATGACACCAAGTCGGGGACACTGGCCTAGGGGTGCATCTAGACTAGGAAGAGGGTCCAGGTTTCCCACACAGGAGCAAGCAGCGGAAGGAAAAGCCCCTAAGAGAACGAGTCATACGGGAAGCTGCTGTGGCCCCTCAGAGTCAAGCCCCATTCTTCCAGGCTGCTCTGTGCCTCGCGCACCCCCATCCTGCAACTCACCCCCTGCACCCCGCAGCTCTGCCCCATCAATGGCTCCTGATGACTCTCCCGCCAGGGTGCTCTGTGGCGGCACACCGGGAGTTCATTCTTCACTTCAATATCATTAATCACCAGCAATCATCACCCAGCTCAGACGTTTGCATTCCTACAATGGGGCTTTGAAAACAAGGACATAAATGCAAATACTCCACCAACTGTAAGAGAATGTTCAGAGAATTGCCAAAACAGACCATCAATGCACCGTCTGACGCCGGGAGCCGCTGCTTTTCAGAAGCAGCCAGCATTTGTGATGTTCCAAAGACAAAACACAATTTGAGGATTTGGGGAGAAAAAAAAAAAGGCTGAAAGAGAAGCGGCAGCGTCTCTGGGACGCCCAGAACAAGCCGTGTCTGATTGCGATCGGGGTACGCAGGAGCCGGGGGAAGGTGAGTGGAACAGGGGCCAGGCCCAAGGCTAAGGGTCTGAGTCTACCTCTTCTGCTCCTGACCCCCTCAGTCACCAGCCCTGGGACTCTCGTTTCCCCAGAGGCTGCAACACTGCTCTTCTCAGCTCTCCCGCCTGGGCTCTAGCCCGTCTAACCGTAGCCACTGTACAGGAGGCAGCTCACAGGCCTGGGCACTGAGGGAACCCAGCAGTCGACCTCAGCACATCTGTAAGGACAGGGGGCCCAGAGCACACGTGCGGCTGAGCCACTCAGAACGTCCCATGGCTCCTCCGGAAAGGCCCAAGGCAATGGGACAGACAGATAGACAGACACTGGAGGGGGCAGACAAAGCAGGCACCAAGGGCCTGGGTACGCTCAGTAGGGTCTACATGGCCCCACCAGCAAGGCAGGCCTGGACCCCACACTCAACTGAAGCACCCTTCAGGCAGGCCTGAAT
>JAJIBD010003514.1:137500-197578 GCA_021461705.1 Cryptotis parvus
GGGGTCACCTCCCAGCTGAGCCGTGCCCCGACACCCACAGGAGCAGGGCCCAGGCCCCTGAAACAAGCATCCGAGTCTGCCAGAAGGGAGACCCTGGCACAGGGGCACAGGAGCCAGGTAGCTGAGAAGGGGCTTTCGGGGGCCTTAGAGACCAGCAGAACCAGCTACTGTGTGCCAGGCTGTGCATGTCAGGAACAGAGAGATGTGTATGGGACCCACCATGCTATAACTGCAATGCAAGTACCAAGGGCCGGGTGTCCCAGACCGTGCCAGGAGCACCCACATGCACAGTGGGACATGCCCAGGTGGCACTTTCATGGCAGAAAAGCCGGTACAAGGCTAAGCAGACGTGCCTCAGATCTGCTCCCAGGCGGGCAGTTATCAGCAGGACTAGCCAGAGGCACAGGGGGTGAAGCTGTGCCTGCATACAGCCACCCGGGCCCCACCCCCAACGCCCGCCAGAAGTAATCCCGGCAGACCCAGGACCAAGTCCTGAGCACGGCCGGTGTGGCCCCACTGTCAAAAAAAGCAAAATAGGGGGCGGGAGCGATAGCCCAGTGGGTAGGGTGTTTGCCTTGCATGTGGCCAGCCTGTGCCGGCCCGTTCGATCCTCGGCATCCCATATGGTCCCTCGAGCACCGCCAGGAGTAATTCCTGAGTGCAGAGCCAGGAGCAACCCCTGAGCATCGCGGGTGTGACCCCAAAAAACAAACAAAAAAGAGGCAAAATAGAAATCAGCTACATGGGACACTGAAGACCTAAAATGTCTGAAAGCGAACAAGTCCTATGAGGAGGCACCAAAGCGCGACAGGGACAGGGAGGCTGGTCAGGGTAGACACAGAGGCCACAAGGCTGGACAGAGCCATTTTACAGTCACTGCAGCCACGGGACTGGACAGGACCAGTGGGGCAGAATAGTGACCTCATGGTTGGACAGCGTAAAGTGGGGGCAGTCACAGTGGCTGCAGGGCTGGACAGGGCCACCGTCACCCAGAAGTTCAAGCAGGAGGACAGTGCTGGCGGTGAGTGGACACAGGGACCAGAGGAAGCCCAGCAGCAGGTTCTCCTGAGTGTGATGGTGACAGGCCTGGGGCACCAGCCCAAGCGGGACAGCAGGTGCCAACTGCTTGGTATCCACACAGAATACATATGGACGGATGCCTTCAAGCACTAGACAGCAGAGACAGATGCAGAGGGCGGAAGGCACCTATGTGGGCTTCTAGGTCCTTCCCACCAGGGTCTGCCCACCAGCACACGCCTCATACAGGCAAGGCAGCAGTGTACACCCCCACGCACTCTCCAGCCCACCTTCCCTCCTCACCATGGGCCCCTAACCCTGGCTGTGCCCCCCAGCCCAGTCCCAGGGCCCCTCCTGGACCCAGACCCCTGGAGGGACTACCCCCTCCAGGATCGCCAGTGGCTGGAATGGTGGATCCAGGTGCAGGAAGCTGGGCACCACCGTCAGCTCCCAGGGGCGGGACCTGTCTGGGGGCAACCCTGCGGCCCCATTCTCCCCGTTTCAATGCACCGAGCATCCACGGGTGCCAGGTCCCAAGGCTGCACCCTGAGCTCCATCCTGGTCCCTGGGGATCTTCCACCTGCCCCATCGACAGCCCACGACATAGCCTGAGCGTGTCCAGCCAGCCCGGGCTCCACACCGTGGGGCAGCAGCGTTCGGTCACACACGGTTCAGAGGCGCCGGAATGGCCTCAACTGCCCCTCCACAAACCAGACCACAGGCACACTCACGGACACCACACGGAAGAGTCTAGCAATGCAGAAGTGGGGTAGGATGTGGGACAGCCACTGCCTGGGAAGGCCTGAGGGCAGGACAGACTGCGAGGTGCCAGTCCGGCCGCCCTCTCCTGCCCTGGAGAACCTTCACCTGAGACTGCACAGCCACCCCCTGGCCCTGGCCTGGGGCTGTGGGGACTAGTGCGGCACCGCACACCCCAGGGCCCCTGCCATGGTCACTCTCAGTCCAGCACTAGAGACGAGGACCCTTCTGAGAAAACACGCGGCACCCTGCGACCGTGACCAGCAGAAGCGCCCATGGCAGGGGCTCCCAGGAGGGGTGCAAGGACCCGCAGGGCCACCCTGGGGAGGAGCGAGGGCACCCGCAGGGCCACCCTGGGGAGGAGCGAGGACCCGCAGGGCCGCCCCTGGGGGAGGAGCGAGGGACCCGCAGGGCCCCCCTGGGGGAGCAAGCCCCGCGAACCCCCCCCCCCCGCCGGGGGGGGGGGGCCACCCTGGGGGGAGGAGCGAGGACCCGCAGGGCCACCCTGGGGAGGAGCGAGGACCCCGCAGGGCCGCCCTGGGCGCATCAGTGGGACAGGCCAGAGGTCAGGGTGGAGCCAGAGTGGGCAAACAGGACAGACAGACTGCAGGCCCTGGCACTGGATAGGAGAGGGCAGGGAGGGCCGGCAGAGGACACTGACCACCTGCCACAGCGGCTGGAAGAGCACGTCAGGCGCGCCTTGGAACAGCTGCGGGCTCGGCCCACTGAAGGGAAGAAGCTGGAAAACGCCCCAGACAGCGAGTGCCAAAGCGACAGAGAGGAGCGCAGCCTTCAGGGCAGCCAGACAGGCTGTAGGGGAAACTGAGGCAGGAGGCATGGAGGAGGGCCTCAGGTCACTCAGCAGGAGCTCGAAAACTGACGACCTTGCTGAGTTGGCCTGAGGTCACCAGGCGGCAGGAAACAGTGACCAGCAGGGCATGGTAATTCACATATTCATGGACAAGCAATCACAAGAGCACACATGCACACAGCCCACAAGCACACACGAGCTCATATGCAGACACACAGATGCACACACACGAGCTCACACAAGAGCAACACACACAGGCACTTACACACAAGCTTACACACACAAGCACACAGCGCACACACACAGGCACACAGCAGACACACAACTCGTCACACATGCAGGCACGCATCACAAGAGGCTGCAGGCGACTTATGTGCACACAGAGAAACCACCAGCTGTGGCAGCTCCAGCTCCCTCACCCAGGCAGCATGGCTCATGTGAGGGTCTGCGGTGGGGCCCCACCGGAAACGCTCTGCACAGTAGGGAGCGGGTGTGAGACCGCCTGAGAACTAGGGCCTCTCCCCAGAGCTGATGAAAACCGTGTTTCCCAGGACCAGGCTCAGGAGGGCGCAGGCATCATGCTCCAGGACACTGGGCCCAGATCAAGACATCAAGGCGTCAGGACACGGTGCTACAAGCAAGGGTCTCCCAGGGCAGCTCACGCCCCACCACGATCAACAAAGCATGCAGTATCACAGCACCCAGAGCTACCCACTGTTGGCACCCTGAGTGAGTCCGGGGGATGGCGGCCGGGACCCCACATCAACACCCTGAGTCCGCATGGGTCAGCATGGCCCCAGTCTCCTGTCCTGGACTGAAGGCCCACTGGATGCCAGCAGGCAGGCACTGGACAAGCCCCCAGAGCCCCCCAAGTAGGCTAGAGCAGGGCAGCACCCCCATGGCTCTCAGCACCCTGAGTTCTAAGCTTCATGTGGGGGAAGAGCCACAGGGCTGGCGAGGAGGACATGCCACTGCAGGCCATGGGGTCTGAGGCTGGGAGGCGGCTCGGGGGGGTACCTCACACCCCTTTTTTCTACATCCAGTTCTGGTGTTACAGGGGAAGCAAAGTGTCTGTCTAGGCAGGGCACCTGGGACAAGGGCTGGGCTGGGCAGGGCAGGGGCACAGGGCCAGGACAGAAAGGGCTGTTTCTGGGAGCAGAAGCTGAGGGAGAAGGAAAAGAGCACGGAAGAGCACCCCACGGGGGAAGGAGCACCCCTGGGAGAACCCAACAGAGGAAGGAGCCCCCACAGGAGCCCTAGGCTTCTCACAGAGCACAGGCATGACCCCAGGCTGTCCTGGACAGTCCGCCCAGTGAGGAGAGCAGAACTCAGGGGTCCGTAGATCATAGGAATGAGGTATGGACCCAAACACGCTCTCTCAACAGTAAGACAGAGTCCGGAATGGGGGGGAGCCCCTAGCAGGGACTTCGGCAGGGGCAGAGCAGCCACCGGCCGGCAAGAGAAGAAACACTGAGCGAACCTGACCAAAGGCCCCAGAGAGGGGACGTGGGACCACGGCTCAGCCCCTTCCATAGCAGCAAAAGTGGCCCCCAGCCCATGCCCCTGCTCCTCCTTCAGCAAGGCCTGTGACGAGCAGGGAGGGTCAGCCCGGGAGGCCACATAAAGAACTGGATGCATGAGGGGGCCCCATGGGTTTTTCACAGTACTAACGGGGATCTGAGGCATCAGCTGCGTGGGACCAGCCTGTCTCCGCATGCAAGTGAACATGTGTGGGGGCATGTACATGCGAGTGTACATATGAGGACATGTGTGGGGTGTATGTAAGGACATGTGCATGTAGGTATATGTGAGGGCGTGTGGGTGTACGCGTGTGAGGGCATGTGTGTGAGGGTGTGTGTGCAGGTCTATGTATGAAGGCATGTGCATGTGGGTGTATGTGAGGGCGTGTGCATGCAGGTGTATGTGAGGGCGTGTGCCTGTGAGTAATGCGTGTGAGGCGTGTGCCTGCGGGTATCTGTGTGAGAACATGCGCATGCGGGTGTATATGAGAGCACGTGCGTGCGGGTATGCGTGAGACATGTATGTGTACATGTAAGTGCATGTGCATGCAGGTGTATGTGAGGGCATGTGCCTGCGGGTGTATGTGTGAGGGCGTGTGCCTGCGGGTATCTGTGTGAGACATGCGCATGCAGGTGTATGTGAGAGCACGTGTGTGCGGGTGTGCGTGAGGACATGTGTGTGTGCGTGTGAGGGCGTGTGCATGCGGGTGTACGTGTGAGGGCATGCGGGCGTACATGTGAGGACATTTGCGTGCGGGTATACGACTAGGAGGGACTCTTATGCATCAAGAGGTGTGGATTCAACCAAATCACGCAGCACCACTCTCCCTGCAGGACCCCACGGTCACTCTCTCTGTGGGACTCCACAGTTACTCTCTATATGGGACCCCTCAGGAAGGGAGGAGCCCGAGGCGGGGGGTTGGCAGGGTACAGCCACAGATAGTGCGTGACCCTCGACCCCACAGATGACACATGATCCCTGACTCCAGAGATGAGCATGACCCCTGACCCCATAGACGGGGCATGACCCCATAGTTGGGGGGTGTGAGCACACACCCACAGAGAATGACCCCGCCACCACAAATGTGACCCCAACTCTACAGATAAGCATGACCCCGACCCCACAGACAAGCATGACCCCAATCCCACAGATGGATTGTGGCTGAACCCACCTCAATGCCAGCCCCCACCGGGAAATGCAGGAACTCAGGGACAGAGTTAACCCTTCAGACTAGAGCAGAGCCTTTGCAGGGACACTCCTGCGGAGCCCACTGGGCAGCTCAGCCCTACAGAGGGTCTGGGCTGAAACTCACCAATGAGCACATTCACACACACCATGTAGGTGTCCATGCAGATTCATGTGCACACACATGCCCTCACACAAACACGCGTTCACACAAGCTCACATACATACATACATGCCCTTGCACACACTGTCACATACACACACCAACACACACTCTCATATACATGTGTACACACATGTGCCCTTATACAACCCCACATACACACCCTCATATACACATGGTACACACACATGCCCTCACCGCATAAACATTCTCACATACAAGTACTCATGCACCCGCAGTGCTGACTTCATGGCTGTGCTGTTGTCTCACCCGGATTCTCAGATGAGGTGGCAGCTCTCAGAGACCCTTGAAATCTTGTCACAAAACACAAGAGGAAACAGCACAAACCAGCGGGTGGCGCCCACTCAGCGGCACGGCTCAGGCAGTGGCCGGCCGCGTCCAGGCCTGGCTACCGGATGATTCACCTCGCGCCCACATCAGAACACAACCCCCAGGTTCTGTGGCATGAGCTCAGGGAGGGACGCAGGGACAGAGACATTGCCATAGCCTAAGGCAGGAGGTGCAGTACCGCCGGGAGCATTTCCGGAAACAGCCCACAGCTCGCAGCTTTGTGTGTGCATTGGTGCACGCAAACACGCCCTGATCCAGGGGTGCACAGAGATTCAGACACTCAGAGAAAGCCGTCGGGCTCAGCCCTCCTGCCCTCATTCACATGCAAAGCCAGGCTACAGCTGGCAGGGCCCCAGTCTGGCGCTGACGCAGGTGAGCACCATCCCCAAATGGTCGGGGCTGAGACCCAGAGACCCGCGTGGGCCTCGTCCTGCGCTTGTGCTGAGGGCACTGGCCGGGCTGTTCTCAGCAGCCACCTCCCGTGTCTAGGCTGGCTGGAAGCCTCGGGCCACAGTGGACCCCCCAACACTGCCACACTAAGGTATGAGCCCAGTCCCCAGGAGGGTCCAGCCAGGCAGATGGCAGCACAGGGCACCTTGGCGGCTTCCCTGCGTCCCTGCGGGCAGACAGATCCCAGCCTGGGGCCAGGCCCACGAGCAGCGCCAGCACCCCAAGGCCAGGGCCACAGGCATGAGGGCTGCCTGCTGTAGCCACACTGGGCCAGGAGCTGCTCAGAGTGACCCCATGAGCCTGAGATGAAGGTGGAGCTGCCACCAGGGGTGTTTGTGCTGAGGTTAGCAGAGATGGGGACCCCAGGGCCTGGGTGATGCCGGGCGCCTGCATGCCCCCACGGCTCCCACATAGCTCCTGTCCCATCAAGGGCACCCGATTCTCCTGCACCTGCGTGCAGAGCGGCCAAGTTCCACCTCCAGCATGGCAAAGAGCAAGGACCGGGCTGGAGTGACACACAGAGGGAAGGAGATGGCCCAGTCTAGTCCTGGCATTCCAGAGGGTTCCCCAAGCACTGCCGGGAGCCCTGAGCAGTCAGACATGAGCCCTGAGCACAGAGCCGGGAGTCAGCCCTGAGCACGAGCCAGGGAATGAGTCTCGAGCACAGAGGCGGGAATGAGCCCTGAGCACATCCCAGTGTGGCCCCCAAAAGGCGGGGCAGAGACGGGTGAGCAGTGAGGCAGAGACAGGTTCAGGGGTGGGACAGAGAAGAACGAGGGGTTGAGGCAGAGATGGTTCAGGGGTGGGGCAGAGACGGGTGCACTTCCTGCAGTGACCTGGGATCTCCCTCACTGGCCTCTGCAAACCCCCTTGATCTCAGGAGCCAAGGGTGGGGCTCGTCCCCTTCTGTGGAGCCAGACTCAGCAGGTCGGCAATGACCCTGCACCCCCACCTGGCGCTCAAGTGTGGACGGGGACTCAGGGGCGCTGTGTGTGTGTGTGTGTGTGTGTGTGTGTGTGTGTGTGTGTGTTGTGCGTGTGGGTGGTGGTGGTGAATGTCTGGGGCCATTTCTGAAAGGGGGTGGGCACAAAGGCCGGGCTGTGTGTGTGTGTGTGTGTGTGTGTGTGTGTGTTGGAATGTCTGGGGGCCATTTCTGAAAGGGGGTGGGCACAAAGGCCAGGACCCTTCTTGGACTCAGCCCTCCTGGCCCCAGAGGGGGCTCACATGCTCCCCACTTTCAGCCTGTGTCCTGCCTGCTGGGAGAGATGCTGCAGGGGCTAGGGTCAGCTGTGGCTCCCAGTGCAGAGGCAACAGGTCTGGGGCCTTCTCGAAGGTTCCCAGCGTCCCTGTGCACTTGCCCCACGCACCTGGCCTTAGATGAAGTGTCTGCAGAGCAAGAACTCACCCAAGATTCGGAACGCCCTCACCCCCCACCCCCACATAGGCCAGGACTGAAGCAGGGGTCCAGCTTTCAGCAGCCCCAGCTCCCCCTAGCCCACGTGGTGCCCCAGTCGCTGTCCATCCACGTGGCCGAACCCCCAGGGTCCCAGAGCAGCCACCTAGGTTGTGTTTCAGCCCCGTGAGGGTTGTCAGAAGCCTCAAGGGTGGGCTGAGGTGCAACTGCAGCTGGCCATGCTTGGGACAGGAGTCAGCTCACGGAAGACCCAGCACAAGGCCTCGGCCACCTCCTGCCGGGCACCGTGGGCCCGCGCACTTGCCCACCTCCCACTGTGCGCCTCGGTCCCGTCCCCACCAGCTCATTTGCCATGGACCCCGTCCCCTGCCTGTGTTTGTCCACTTGTCGGCCCGGCCACTCTACAGGCTCAAAACTTGGAAACGTCCCCCAAGAGGAAACAAAGCAGGTGATGTCAGAGCTAGGACCTGGCTGGTCACTCAGCCTCTGTCCATTCCTCCACTCATTCCCTCATGGGCACAGGCATGAGGCCCCCTGGTTTCTGTGGGCCAGGAGAGCCCCTGAAATGGTCCCAGTGAGAAAGGCATGAAGGGCTGGGGCGGGGGCAAAGGCAGAGCCTCAACACTGGCCTGTGCAAAGGCCCCAAGGCCAACAGCAGCAGAGGCTGGTGCCAGGGCCCAGGCCACGAGCACACCCTGGAGGCTGCACCAGAGCCCATCTCCCGTGCCTCGGGCTGCGGAGGGCGGCAGCGCATGGGGCAGCAGGGGGGTCTCTCTGCCCTTCCCAGCAACTGCCTCCCTGAGGAGGCAGTTGTCCTTCCTATGTCCTTTGGCCACTGGCCCCTACTGTCACACTGTGGCCTTGGACAATCCTGGACCCACCTGGTGCTCAGAGACAGACACTGTTCTAGAGAAGTGGACCACAGCTCGGGCGCTCAGCACATCTATCAACCCCCAGGCCTTGCCCTGTCTTGGTGCTCAATGCCGAGTCTGATCCCTGGTGCCACACGGCCCCAAGTGCCACCAGGTGACCATGATGGCCCGAGGATTGCAGGGCACAAGCACTAGACTGGCCCAGTTGCCCAAAATCACTGGGAGAGCCCCGGAGAGCCCTCCTGAGCACCCCTGGAAGCCCGGAAACAAAAAGCAAAACTTTCCAGAGTAAAGCAATGGGAGTAAAGCCTGGGCACCAGGTGGCACACACAACAGCTACACGCACACAAGAACACACATGAGTACACGCATATGACACAACTGTATGCACACAAGTACATACGTGTGTACATGTGAGCACCTGTAGAACACAAGGGCACACTGGTGCATGTGTGCACCTACATGCATGGACACAGATGCACATGGCACATGCATGCCCAGACACACAGGCGGCACGCACACATATACACACATACAGGCACACACATATACACACATATAAACACACACATGTACACACGCATAGGCATACACATACACACAGACATACACACATGTACACAGATATATACGCCGCGTACACACATGCATGTACACGCCGCACACACACATTCACATACACGCACGTGGGACTAGCCGCCTGGCCCTCCCGACACAGGAGCCCCTCCACACCCTCTCCACATCGTGCATTCAGCCTCTGTACACAGGGGGCAGAGATGGACACCCCTGACTCTGGCTGGCCTGAGGAAGCTGCTCTCCCACCACAGGGCGGGCAGCCTTCCCGTTGGCCTGCAAGCTGTCCCAAGCCCGACCACAGTCTCGGCCCACCGAGTCTCACTAGCGAACCTTCCTTCAACTGGAGTCTGGCCGCATCCAAAGGGCCCTGTCAGGACATCATGAGAGATGAAACTGGTGGTCCTCAGGGCTGGGTCGTCGGGACACTTTCTTCCAAGAGCACCTCCCAGGTAGTGGATAGGTCGGGCATGCACAACCAGCTATGTGGCACACAGGCCGCAGAGGTGGGATCCCAGCTGACCCCCAACAAGACCCAGGCCCAGGGACTGTGAGGCTTCTGGTTCTGCCACAAAACCAGAGCACCCACAGGCCACACAACCTGCCGAACCCTCAAACTCAGCTCCTATAGGCCACACGTCCTGCCGGACCCTCAACTCAAGCTCAGCACCAGCTGGGCAGCAGCGGCCCAGCACAGAGGTGGGAGAGCAAGCCCCCTTCCCTCACTCGGGACCTAGGCCCATGTGCCCTCGGGGAGGGGGCTGCTGGAACCGCCTGAGGGGGAAGGGGCACTTCCTGTTTCCCTTAAAGGCAGGTCCCCAGAAGGCTGTTAAGGGGCTGTATTTTATGAAAAGGGGTGGTCGGCCAAGTAAGCCTGCACAGCTCTGGGTCAAGAGGGCTGCGAGACAGCAGGAGGGACATACCACACTGCACACAGCACGCGGCCAGCAGGCGCCACGCCCCTCAGCCCCTGCTGCATGGCCACTAACGCTGGGAATGAGTCACTCGGGTCCCAAACATAGGCACATGGAACAGAGGGCCACAGGGAAGGGCCACAGGGGAGGGAAGTGACCACTTAGGGGGCCCATGTGGGAGGGGGCCATTAGGGAGGGAAGGGGACCACGAGGGGAGGGGCCCATGGCAGGGCTCGGGAACGCCTTCCTTCCAGTGAGTGAGGAGGAAGGTGGATCCGAGAGGCAGGACTAGCTCAGGGGCTGCAGCCTCCCTGGCTCCCCCAAAACAGCCTCCCACCCGGTCCGTCCTCCGCCCTCAGTGCCCAGGAGACTGACCAAAGAACTGCTGTCGGGGCACAGAGACAAGCTCTGCAGAAAGGCCTCCCGCGGGACCTGGGACCCCGGGCCCCTCATGGGGACAGACGAGGCCAGAAGCTTCTCCAAGGTCAGGGCCGGATAAAGCGGTGGGGAAACAGAGCACCTCCAAAACTGACCATCACCCAGCCACCCCAGAGCACCTCCAAAACTGACCATCACCCAGCCACCCCCAGAGCACCTCCAAAACTATCACCCAGCACCCCAGGGCATGTGCGGGGTGCGGTGGCTCTTCAGGCTTCCCGGGGCCTGGAGGCCACAGAGCCGGGTGCAGGGGCCAAGCAACCCACGCCGCCGCCTCCTGACTGTTCCCGCAGCCAGGTACGTCTCTGTCACTCTCTAAGCCATGAGCACCAGCCGTTTTTAATCGGGAACGGTACGACGGCTTCCACGGGCGTGATGAAATGTTTCTTCTGCTCTGGCAATTAAGACACACAAAGTCGGCTGCCCTCTGGTGCCACCCCCGACATCAAAGCTGAGGATTCAAAGCCGTTCACGCTGCACTGAAGCCTCCATGAGGCTGGGAAAGGCGAGTGGGTTACTGGGCATGAATATGCAGCAGTTAAGAGGCGAGTTATAACGAAATTACAGCAGCAGCCCCACAATGTGGAAACTTCCAGAACCAGAGTCCTCCTGCGAAACATCAAGAGGAGCCTTGCTGGAGAGCCCGGGTCTGACTGCCGGTGGGCCAGATGTGTGGTTCCTACTGCGTGGCTGGGGGGTGGGTGGCCGCAGCCCCCCCACCCAGGAGGCCAGCGGGAAATGGGCTGTTTCTATGCTGCTGAGAAGCCGCTGACCGCAGAACATTCTCTGGGGCTCAGCGCTGCCTGAGCCCTCCCTGTCCATCACCCACACACCCCTCCACGCCTCTGCCCAAGCAGCCCCCTAGAGCAGTGGGTTCCATCTGCGGGTTCTGAGCCCGCTGTTTCTCTGGGGCACTGCAGCCCTCGGAAAAGTGGGAGAATCTTTTAAATCAAAGTCCAGCACCCAAGACCCCAGTGCATGCAGAGTGGGCTTCAGGCTGAGCCAAGCGCACCCCCACCCCCCACCCCCCCACCATCAAAGTATCCTGAGCAGAACAGATTCCCAGAAGCAAGAGTTGGGAGGGCTGGAGCTGTGTCAGAGAGATCCCTGGACAGACTCTCCAATTCTCAGGAGGGGGAGGGGAGAAGAGAGAGAGAGAGAGAGAGAGAGAGAGAGAGAGAGAGAGAGAGAGAGAGAGAAGAGAATGGGAGAATAAGAGAATGAGAGAGAGGAGAGGAGAGAGAATGGGAGAATAAGAGAATGAGAGAGAGAGAGGAGGAGAGAGAAAAAGAGAGAGAGAGGGGGAGAGCCACCTCTGTGACGTCCCAAACTCGTCCCGGGGAAACTTGTACCAGGGCGGCGGCAACACTCTGCGTTTCCAATTATAATAGAGTAATTGTGTTGCCATAGTTACCGCAGAATTCTGCAATAACTTTTGTTGCCTGTAATTGCCCGAGTGTTTATTTGTGTACAAGCAGCTGAGTTTTCTTAATTCAATCTCTTCCCTCTCTCCAATCAGCACCTCCCGGGCTGATTCTGCAACCGCCACCCGGGCCCGCCGCAGGACGCCTCTAAACCTCCTCTAAACCGCGCTCGGAACCACCCGGCAGGACCGATTAGCAACTCCGGGCGGCCACGCTCCTAATTACAAAGCAACGAGGCCGCCGGGCCCGGGGGCCGCGTCCGTCCGAGGCTGCAGGGCTGTGCGCGGCCGACGCCGGGGCCTTCCGTGCCCAAGTGGCGGCGGGGAATAAACAGCAACGCCGGAGCCGCGGCACACGCGGGGCCTCTCCCGCTCCCAGCAAGCAATTAGGGAGGTCTCTCCAGCGCTGCAATTAGGATTCAGTTAAGAAAGTCATTAGTTGAAAATAACTTAAGTTTAATTTCTGCCACGCTTTATTGGAGAGCCGGGGCACAGCGGGTCGGCTCCCGTCCGCTGCTGCGAGTTGCTGCGCCCGTCGGAGGCGCGTTCCGTGAGTGCAGCGGGTCCCACCCCGGCCCCTGCCGCTGATACGCGCCGTCTCCCGCTGCAACAGTGTCAAATCCTTCCCCGGCGACTGTAAATACCAGATAAGCGGCGGGCGGCGTGCGGGGCGGGCTGCGGCGGGCGGGCGGGGCGGGCAGCCCGCGGCCCCGCAGCCCCGGCCCGGCCCGGCCCCGCAGCCCCGCGGCCCCGCGGACGCCGTTTTTCTGCAAACTCACAGCCGCCGACAAAGTTACATAAACGGCGCGGCCGCCCCGGGCCCGGCCCCGGCCCACCTGCGGGCGCGGCCTGCGTGGCGGTGGCGGCGGCGGCGGCGGGGCCGGGCTGCGGGCCGGGCGGGCCTGGGCCGGGCCGGCCGGGCCGGGCGGGCCGGCGTCCACCTGCCGGGCCCCGGAGGCGGCGTCAGGGGCGGCGGGCGGGCGCGCGCGGACATGGCTCCGGGGCCGGCGCTTACCGCGGCGGCGGGCGGGCGGCGGGCGGGCGCTCCGAGCCGCATCTCCTCGGCGGGCGCCGCCAGCGGCAGCGGCAGCGGCGGCGGCGTTGGCCCCGCGGGCGACGGGCGGCGCTCGGGCTCGGGCGGCGGCGGGGACGCGCGGGGCCCAGCGGCGAGGCGGCGGCGGCGCGGGGCGGGCGGGCGCGGGCTCGGGCTCGGGCTCGGGCGGCGGCGGGGACGGGGCTCGGCGGCGGCGGCCCCACAACCTCCCCTCCTCATTCACAAAAAATTGACCCACGTTGAACCATGATGCTGCTCCCCGCCAGCGCCGAGCAGGCCACCCATAGGCAGCCCGACCCGCCCGTCAGCCGCCGCAGCCCCCGCCCTCCAGCCGGCGGCCCGACGTCTATTGGCTGCGGCTGCTTCGCGTCCCCGCCCCCGCCGGGCTCCTCCCTCGCGGCTGGTTTCTAATGAAGAGCTCGTCAATTACGGCTCGGCCCCGCCCTCCCCGGGCACCCGGTCGGCCGCCTATTGGTTCGCTGGGGCCTGGGTCCGGCCCTGTCTGCTCCCTCCCCTCAATCCACGACCGCCAGTCGCCGAGCCCGACGGCCTAGAGACGGCGGCGGAGCCCAGCCTCCGCCCGCCTTCCCGCACATGTCTAGGGTCCCATTGGCTGCGCGGACTGCCAATCCCACGAGGCGGGGCTACCAAAGGACGCTCCAGGCGCCAGTCGCTGGGCGCTTCGTGGTTGAGAAAGCACAGGGAGCCCGGGTGGGCAGTGCCGGGAAGCGCGGGCCCCGACCCTAGTCCTGGCTAGCCCGGCGCCGCAGCCATGAAGCGCCGCTCCGCGCCGTCCCGGCTGCCAGCCCCGCGAGCTACGACCCCCGGCGAGTGCTCGCTGAAGCGAGGAGCCGAGGCGAGGAGCCGGCCAGGCCCGGCCGAGGCCTCCATGTTGGGTCCTGGCAACTGATCACGTGCCGCGAGCGCCCGGAGACGCTGGGGTGGCCAGTGCGCAGGCGCGCAGGGCCCCGCCCTGCCCCGCGGCGGGAACGCGGCCTGGAGCTCGCTGCTCCGGCCGGTTCGGCGGGGATGAGGCGCGGGGGTCGCGTGTCGTCCTAACACCTTGACGCCTGCGGGACCCACCCCCCATCCCCGCTCTCGACCTCGTACACCCCGTGCTTCCGGGACGCCTGGTGGGCGCCACGTGAGCGGCAGCACCTTGGGCAGGTGTGGCCGCGCGTGGGCGTAGCTCTCACAGGTGCGCCGGACGCGGAACCACCGGCCGCCGGTGGCCTGGCAGGGCCCACGTGATCCTGGCGCTTTGGAATCCCGATGAACACTGCCTTTGCCCGCGGAGGGCATCGGAGTCGGTGTTTCACAAGGGCTGTGCAGTGAATTCTCACCCCCCAACCGTTAACCCTGCACCAGGGAGCGTGCTTGGCACGTGGGAGGCTGCGGCTACCCTCCACGGAGTCCACCTCCAGCCTCACTGAGACTGTGTGGTCCGCAAACAAAAGCTGCAGCCATCGGAAAGCCCCCGTGGGTTTCGCCAGCACGGGCGATCCGAAGCCCAAGGTCTTACATGGAATCGCACCCACGATTGGTGCTATTGGCCCCGAGCAACAGGCCGTACAGGGATAGTTTCAGAAATCGAGTCAAAAAAAAAAAAATAGCTGAGTCTGTCCCCGCACTGCAGGGCCTGAAAGCCTGGCTAGGAGGGGGGACCCGGTGGCCCCTGGGGACTCCCAGAGCTGCCCGGCAGTGCCTCTGGACAAGACAGGTGCCCTCGGGATGATCGTGCACACGTCCCGCCGGGTGGTGGCTACCAACCCACCTGGACCAGCTGCTGCACCTGGCCCTGAAGGAAGGCTCCTGCCACGGCCGACCTGGCCATCGGCTCCCTGCTGCCCCAGACTGTTGCAATCCCCTACTTCAGCCATTCGCACAGATGCAGCCAGAGCTCTCCCAGGAGAATGCTTCATTTCCACGAAAATCAATGCTTTATACTATGACTGTTGAAACTTACTTGTGTGCCATTTAAAATTACTATTTGCTAATTTACTGGTTACTATGTATTCTTTACATTTCTTTTGTGATTTGGTTTTTTCTAACAGTCCAGAATTTAGGGAAAGTTGAGGGACTGGAGAGATAAGACAATGGGTAGGCCATAACCTTGCACGCAGCAGTTAAGGCTTCAATCCTCGGCATCCCATATGGTCCCCCAGCACTAAGAGTAATTCCTGACTGCAGAGCCAGGAGTAACTCCTGAGCATCGCAGGGTATGACCGAAAAACATTTAAAAAATAAGAGTTAGGGAACAGGCCTGTTTAATTATCAGTCTTGGATTGTCCTTTCTGCAGGACAAGGGGAAGAGGGAGATTTAAACAACACCTGGCAGTGCTCAGGGATCACTCCCATCTCTGTGCTCAGGGTTCACTTCCTGGCTCTGTGTTCAGGGCTCACTACTGGCTCTGTGCTCAGGATCACCCCCTCCCGCTCTGCTCAGGGCTCACTCCTGGCTCTGTGATCACTCCTGGCTCTGTGCTCAGCACTGACTCCTGGCTCCTGTGCTCTGGGCTCACTCCTGACTCTGCTCAGGGCTCACTCCTGGCCCTGTGCTCAGGGCTCACTCCTGGCTCTGTGCTCAGGGCTCACTCCTGGCTTTGTGCTTAGGGCTCACTACTGGCTCTGTGCTCAGGATCACTCCTGGCTCTGTGCTCGGGCTCACTCCTGGCTCTGTGCTCGGGGCTCACTCCTGGCTCTGTGCTCAGGGCTCACTCCTGGCTCTGTGCCTCAGGATCACTCCTGGTTCTGTGCTCAGGGCTCACTCCCAGCTCTGCTCAGGGATCACTCCTGGCTCTGTGCTCAGGGCTCACCCTCCCCGGCTCTGCTTGGGGATCACTCCTGGCTCTGTGCTCAGGGCTCACTCCTGACAGTGCTCAGGGATTTGAACATAGGCTGTCACATACAGTGGCCTTAGTCCCTGTATTATCTCTCTAGCCCCACTACATCATCCTTGATGCAGACAGAGCCAGGATCCTTGCCATTTGCATGGCTGAGCTGAAAGTGGGTGCAGTGGGGTGCTGGTCATATGCAGGTTCTCTCCAATAATGAGCAAAGATTGCTTCTGGTTCTGTTCTCCATCAGTGAGTCTTGGAGGAAAAGAATAGCAATGTGGAGTGTGTGTGTGCGTGTGTGTGTGTACATGTATTTATCTCATTTCCAAAGTGAAAGTACAATTTTCCAATATTTTAAATTCACTAAGTAAAAGATAATGATTAGGAAATCTAAAAAGAAACGCTTCCCCAAATGCCTACCTCAAGGCAAAGGGCAGCAAATTGAAGAATTGCAAAGCCACAGAGGAGTGGAGGGAAGCCACCAGGTGCTTGCAGAACTGCCCAGGACCTGTGGCCGTACATTCTTCAGACAGGAGGTCCCACATGCAGGTCACGGGCTGTGGACAGACGGCTGAAGTCCGGCAGAGCAGGTTCAAGCTTCGCTTTCCAGATGCCCACCCAGAACCCAGGCCTGGAGAGGAAGACGCCCCGCAGGCTCCACTCTGTGATGAGGCCGCAGAGGGTGGGAACCCTCGAGGTGGCCATTGACGTGTGTCAGGTGTAGCTTATGGGAAGCACTAGGTAAGAGCAGACCCAGGAACGGTGGGCTGGGGGCAGAAGGGAAAGGGGAGGAGCCTGCTCCATGTGGGGCTCTCACCTTGGCAGCTGAGGGGGGCTCAGGTAGGGAAGTCACCTTCACTTGAGCTTTGTTCGAAGCTAATGTCAGAGTCCCAAAGGCAAAGGGGGAAATGCAGGTGTCCTGAATGATGAGGGTGGCGGCAGCTGCAGAGAGCTCACAGCTCACATTCTAACGCTAGACCCAAGATGGCTGCCTGACACAGCAAATGTGTATTTGTAGCAATCTTTTCCATTTTAACTTTCAGGCACTAATAACAGGCCAGCAGGAATATTCCCTGGGCATTGGGCTCGTGGAAGGCCTCGTGCTCAGCATTTTGATGATGGAAAGTTTCCAATCACATTAGCAAAGGGACATTTTAAACACCTAAATGTAGCATTAAATCTTCGTGGAACTTCAGGGAATCGGCGAGAATAGTTGAATTGTCTGTTTGGAAGAATAAATATTTCCAAGCCACAAAGAGAAGAGCAATGAGGGAGAAAGTGTGCTCCCAGAAAACAAAGCAGATGATCTGGGCTCCGCTGGAAATAAAGTGGCATGGTCCGGATCGATGAGAAAATGAAAAAAACAGCCCCTAGCAAACGGCTACCCTTCAAGGCCACCAAACTGGACAGAGGAATGTAGCCGTGACTGGACAGACACCTAGCAGGTCTGTCCAGCCATGGTCTGACCCATTAGGCCCAGCAGGCGCCCTTGCAGGCACACCTAGCCTGGGGCCACTTGCTAAGTATATTTTTAATTAAACATTTTATTATACCACCGTGAGATATACAATTACAACGTTGTTCATGTTTGGAGGTTGCGGTCATATAGTGTTAGCACCCGCCCTCCACCAGTGCCCATTTCCCACCACCAATGTCCCCAATTCCCTCCCCCTCCCATAGCCTGCCTAAATGGCAGGTTCTTTATCTCTTTTTTTCTTCCTCTCTCTCCCTTCCTTCTCCTACACATTGTGGGTTGCACTACATACACTTGGAAGCCATCATGTGCATTTTTTTTGCCTGTATTTAATGCTCAGTTCTATGTTGGTATCAGCCCTTTCGACATTTATTCACACATGTTCCCTTCTCTGTCTTACCTAACCTCTGACTCCCCCACGTTTGCAGTAATTTCCACTTTTGGCAAGACCACCTGATATATTTATGTCATGCAAATAAATACAGTCATTCTATCTCTCTTTCCTTCTGACTAATTTCACTCAACATGATCCTTTCCATGTCCATCCATTTATAGGCAAATTTCATAATTTCATTTTTCCTAACAGCTGCATAGTATTCCATTGTGTAGATGTACCACAGTTTCTTTATCCAGTCATCAGTTCTCGGGCATACTGGTTGTTTCCAGGTTCTGGCTATTGTGAATAGTGCTGCTATAAAAATAAAAGTGCAGATTGTGTTTCCGCTGTGTGTTTTTGGCTTTCAAGGGTATATTCCCAGGAGTGGTATGGCTGGGTCAAAAGGGAGCTCAATTTCTAGTCTTTGGAGGAATGTCCATATTGTTTTCCAGAAAGGTGGTACAAGTCGACATTCCCACCAACAATGGATGAGAGTCCCCTTTTCCCCCACAACCACGCCAGCACTTGTTGCTTTTACCCTTTTGGATATGGGCCAGTCTCTGTGGTGTGAGGTGATATCTCATTGCTGTTTTGATTTGCATCTCTCTGACAATTAGTGATGATGAGCATTTTTTCATATGCCTTTTGGCAATTCTAATTTCTTCCTTGTCAAAGTTTCTGTTCATCTTTGCTAAGTATTTTTGATGCCTCGGAGAATAATCCAAACTAGAATTGGTGTGGACCCTCTGTGGGGGGATAGCCGTGTCCCTGCGACCAAAGAGACCCAATGGCCCAGATTCCCGCCTTGCAGGTGAGCGAAGTGCAAGAGCAACAATCACAGAAGCACTGAAGTATGGCAGTCTGTGTTTCTGTAGGCGGCGGGTACGAAGGGAAATGCTGATGAATTTGGCTACAGTATAAGTATGGGGTCCTGTTGCCAGGGGAAACAGAAAAACCACAACTGGGGGTCGTGTGATAGTACAGTAGGTAGAGAGCTTGCCTTGCCCACAAGCCCCTCTGGGTTTGATCCCTGACATCCCATATGGTCCCCAAGCCCTACCGGGAGTGATCCCTGAGGACTGCTGGTGTAGCCCCAATAAACAATGAAAGCCCCAGTTGTCACATAGTCATTCAAGGGATCGTGACTCAGCAATGAATAAGGATGGAGCAGCAATACAGCAGAGACGCTAGCGGAAAGTTCCATACAGACGACTATGGGTCGGCAGCTGGGGCAACCATGGGCTAACCTCATCCTGCTGCTGTTCCGGAGACAGGGCTGGATGGGGCAGCCGAGGACTGTCCCTGGGCTGAGACCATGCTCAGCTTCACCAGGTGGAGATGCATGGGACAAACGCCTGCCAGCACGCACAGGCCCTGGGTGCTAACTCAGAAGGTTAGCACCTTCTGCACTGGGGCTAACTCAGAAGGTTCGTGATCGAGACAGTGGTGCCCTGGGGTGACTGGGGCAGGGGGAGGCAAAACTTGTCAGTGCATCAAAAGTATAAGGAAGTTTAAAAATGGGGCAAGCAGTAATATCCTGTTCCACGAAGGGTCCATCTCCTTCACTAGTGAGAAGGCTTCAAAGCAGAAAGACCGGGGGACATTGCAGACTCTGTGTAGCACAGACCCAACAAGCACCCAGGGAACAGTGCCCACAGACACGGTGAGGCCCACATCCCCTACAGTGGGAGTCAAGACTGACACCTGTCATCTGTCCTCAACCATCCATCCTGTTACCTGCTGATATGACCTACCAATTTATTACCTGACTATCTCTGTTATCTGGCATCTAGTATAAACACCCTGCATGCGTGAGGCCCTGAGTTTGATCCCTGTCACCCCATGACTCCCAACTACTGCTGGGTGTGCCCTCCACAAGAGGAAATACATCAAAATCAATTCTACCTCTCCTCTCTCTCTTGTTTACAAGTGATTGTCCTAAAAACGACAGACAAAGATACACCCTCAAAGACAGAAGACCTCAAAGACAGAAGAGCAGAAATACTGGAAGATGCAGCAGAAGCCGGAAAAGCATTCGCACCGCCCGCCTGTCCTTCACCAATTATAAGACCAAGATGACTGCCCTCCGACACCCTGATGGATCTATCGCATCTTCCAGAAAGGCAATGGAGAAGATTATCCAGGACTTCTACTCAAATCTCTTTGATAGCCACATCCACCTGCCCACATACCAAATTCCACAGGATGGATATGTCTTTCCCAACGTTCTCCCTTCTGAAATCCGACATGCCATCTCGGCGGTAAAGAAGGGAACAGCACCAGGACCAGACAAAGTCAGACCCGAACACCTGAAGAATCTGCCGTCGGTACTCATCAATACACTAGCTCGGCTCTTCACACGCTACCTGTCTGAATGCAAGGTACCCTCCCAATGGAAAACCAGCAGGACAGTTCTACTGTTCAAGAAGGGAGACATTCACGACATCGGCAACTATCGCCCCATCTGCCTGTTGTCTGTCATCTACAAGCTGTTTGCACGAGTCATCCTGAACAGGATTAGCAGAACACTAGATGAAGGACAACCATGCGAGCAATCTGGCTTCCGGAAAGGATTCAGCACAATCAACCATATCCACACAGTAACCAAGCTCATTGAGGTTTGTAGGGGAGTACAAGATGCCGCTCTGTCTCACGTTCATTGATTTAAAGAACACCTTTGATTCTGTGGAGACTGAAGCAGTCATCGAAGCCCTAGCCAAACAGGGTGTTCAAACCCAATACATCAAGATCCTTTGTGAGCTGTATTACGGATTCACCACCAGGATCTCACCATTCTACAAAGAAGTGATCATTGATGTCAAAAGAGGGGTTCGACAGGGTGATGCCATTTCACCAAAACTCTTCAGCGCCACCCGCGAGAACATCATGCAACAATTAGAATGGGAAGGAATGGGAGTGAAGATAGATGGTCGACAACTACACCACCTCCGCTTCCCTGATAACATCGTTCTAATAACACCAAACATTCGCCAAGCGGCACAAATGCTGGCTGACTTCGACCGAGAATGTGGAAAGATAGGTCTACAGCTGAATCTAAAGAAAACTATGTTTATGAAAATGAACTAGTTCCAGAGGCCCCATTCACTCTCAATGGAACAAACATCTCTGAATGCAGCAGTTATGTGTACCTAGGTCGAGAAGTCATCATGATGAACGACCTAAAACCTGAGCTGTGCAGGAGGAAGAGAGCGGCATGGAATGCCTTCAAAGGCATTGAAGAAATAGCTAAAAGGACAAAGAACCTCCGGCTCTCGGGCACATCTCTTTGACTCCACCGTTCTCCCTACATTAACATACTCCTCAGAGACCTAGGCCCTACGAAAGCAGGATGAGAATGCTATTCGGGTCTCTCAGAGAGGAATCGAAAGAGCTATGCTTGTAATATCACGCCTCACTCAAGTGAGAGAAGGAATCTGGAGTTCTGACCTCTGTCGCTATTCCAGAATCAGGGACGCTGTCTCGTTTGCCAAGGCATCGAAAATCAGATGGGCTGGACATGTAATGCGATTTGGAGACAACTGCTGGACTAGAACTGTTAAACCGACTGGATCCCACGGGATGTCAAAAGATCACGTGGCCGCCCACCTACAAGATGGTCAGACTTCCTTGTAAAGACCCTGAAGGAACGGTTTGAGGCTCTTCATATTCCTGAATCAACCAGATGCCATTGGGCTACATTGGCACGTGATAGGGTCCAATGGAAATGTTACTGGCGCCGCTCGAGCAAATCGATGAATAACGGGATTCAAGTGAAGTGATCAAGTGTCCTAAAAACGAAAATACTGAAAAAAAAAATGGATTGATGGTGGAGTAAAAACAGATGCTTCAGGTCACCCTTAAACAAAAGAAGCTCCTGTTTTTATACTATCAACCAAATGTTATCAACCAAAACAGACTGTAAAGAAAGAACTCAGCAGAGACAGTCGCCTCTGCAGTGGGAAGAGAATAATTTTACCAGGGCGACAAACCAGCTTAAACTTCATTTCCCCTCTAATAATTTATCATCAAATTAATGTAAAAATTGTTGAAATGTTTTCACATAAACCTGTGAAAGTAGAGAACTTTATTCTCTCAGTTATCGAGATAAGAGTTGGAGAACAAGGGCCAAAACCACAGCAGTATGGACACGCCTGGCCCATGTGTGGTTGCTGCGTTCCATCCCTGGGAACCCCAAAGGGTTCCCCAAGCACTGAGCCTGGAGTCAGCTCTGAGCACCACAAACACAAAAAAACAAACAAATGAAGCAGATTTGGGGGAATGAAAGTGCCAGGCTGACAGTCATGCTCTCACAAAGAGCCGGCATTCCCTGCTGGGTACCAGCCCTGCCGTGCTCCCTGCCAGGCACCTGCCACTTTGCAGACAGATGGGGACCTGATACCAGAACAGCCACAGTGCCAGCCCTGGCAGGAAGTGAAGGGCAACACGTACTCTGGAGCTGAGGGCACTACCCATAGCATTCTTCTACTCAACTGGGTCAAGGGAGAAAGCCCTCACCAAAAGAGGACTCCAGGAACACTGCTGGCGACCTTGAGAAGTGGTGGGAGAGCCGTCTCCTCGACACTCCCCATGTCCCAACACATGCAGCGCCATAAAGGAGGTGGCCATTTAGAATGCAGAAGGCCCATAAGAGCTAGATGAACCCAGTAGTGCTCTCTGCATTATTTCAGGCACTTTTTTGAAAGATGTCCCCAAAGAGACAAGCAGTGGGTGATTCAATCACACTCACTCCAAAGCACACTTTTCTTTCCATCTCACACTTTGGAAATCAGATTATCTCCGAAGGACTGGGCTTGTTATTGGAGCAGACAGAAGCACACCTTCTGTCCTCTGGACATATTTTGTGTTCATCCACTCATTCCCATCCTGGGGCCAATGGCATGAAAGCCTGAGTTATGGATGAGTGGCTGCAGACTGGAAGGACGGTGGTTCTCACTCGTGTGCTTTATGACTTTAAAGCAGTTTTTGGCAGGTTGCTTCTGAAAATAGCTTATTAGCAAAGAGCCCAGTTGTAGTCAAAATTTGGTGGACTCTGCCACTCAGGAATCACTCCTAGTGGGGTTCAGAGGACCACATGGGATGCCAGGAATGGAACCCATGTCCCCATGTGCAAGGCAAATGCCCTCGGTACTAAATGTCCAGCTCTAAATAATATTTTTTTGATAAATACATAGTATGGGAGTGGGGGGGAGTAAAGCTATACCTCTCAGATATCACGATCTCATCCAGGCTGTAGGGATCCGACCACGTGGGGTTTGTGTGGGGCGAGCAGAGGTAGAGCCGAGTCCAGACAGAGACACATGTAGAGAAAACTTATCTGTGAGTGCGATTGGATTACAGAGCAATGAAGAAGAAATACTAAATAATTGATGTTTAGACAACTGGCTAACCATATCATAAAATATAAAGTTCTCATCTCCCACCTAACACTCAAGGTAGCAGAAAGCTTGGTTCCAGAAAGGAGAGTGGGACGGAGCATTCAGAAGACACAAAAGGCAGAAACCAGAAAGGAAAATATTAGCAAAACTGACAGCTTTGCTTAACACCATCAGCCATTAGGAAATGCAAATCAGACCACATGAGCTGCTACCTCACACCTGCCCGAGGACGCAGCCCCATGCAGAGTGGTGCTGGGCACAGAAGCGGTGGTGGTGTGTGTGTGTGTGTGGGGGTGCTCTGACAGGCACTTCTGTGCCAGAGGGTCTGGCCATCCCAGCAGATACAGGCAAGGGCTCTGGCAGAAAACCTCCATTCAGACTCTCCCCAGGCTGGAACCACCCCAGCTGCCAATGACCGAATCACTAAACATGTAGCGGCATATGCGTGCAGTGGAGGGCTCAGCCACCAAGGGCAGGCCATCACTGGGGCGCATGGGACAGGCCTAGGACACACACATGCTCCTTCATTGTTTTTCCTTAAACTTGGAACAGTCAACAAAGATATGCAAAGTCAAACACTGTGAGAACTACCAGCCAGAAACCCTCTTGAAGTGGATCCTCGTACTAACTCAACCGACAACTGCAGAACCCAATTTCTGGCACCTTCCTGCATTTGGTGGGGCTTCCTGGGCCAGGGGAAGAAGGAGGTGGTGCCTATTCACCAAGCAACAGCTCGGCCAGTGAGAGTGAGAGAGAGTGAGAGAGAGAGAGAGAGAGAGAGAGAGAGAAAGAGAGAGAGAGAGAGAGAGAAATTGACCAATGAAAGCCCCCCCGAACCCCCGGGACGGAGCGATAGCCCAGCAGGTAGGGCGTTTGCCTTGCACGCAGCCGGCCCAGGCCGCCCAGGTTCGATCCCCAGCATCCCATATGGTCCCCGAGCACCGCCAGGAGTAATTCCTGAGTGCAGAGCCAGGAGTAACCCCTGAGCATTGCGGGTGTGACCCAAAAAAAAAAAAAAAAAAAAAAGAGGGGCCGGAGCGATAGCCCAGCGGGTAGCGGCGTTTGCCTTTATGTGGCCGGCCCATGCCGGCCAGGGTTCGATCCCGGCATCCCATATGGTCCCCGAGCACCGCCAGGAGTAATTCCTGAGTGCAGAGCCAGGAGTAACCCCTGGTGTGACCCAAAAAAGCAAAAAAAAAAAAGAAAAGAAAGCCCCCCCACCAATGGGCTCTCTGGAGCAAGAGCCGCTCTCAAATCTGTATAAGCTGGTTTGGGTTTTCACTCTGGGGAAGCAGGAAGAGTCTCAGGGAGCCCGCAAGGTCCGAACTACTTTCTGTTGTGGTTTTTCCAAATAAACCCTTTTGCTCGGAAATTAGTTGGTCGAGTTTTGTTAACCGCCAAGCGGCATTATGCGCGTAATCAAATGGAGAGGAGGGAGACAATTCAGAGATTGCACCTCCCTCCTTCAGGCTGGATGGGGCTATGACAGTGGGTCACGCCCGTTTCGCCTGTCAGTGGCTCTTTGGGACTCGACCTCTTGTTCTTCGCTCAGGGTGCCCAGTTCGCGTGATCCCAGCCCTCACCATGATGCTTGCAGTGAGCACGTCTCCCAGCAGCAACTGGTGAGAGCCTCTCAGCCCCACAGTCAGCTCACAGGCTGCTGGTGGCTGGCGTTGAACTGCAGGGTAGCTGGGCTGGCAACCATTTCCATATGCAAGTCGGAGTGTCTCCCACTCCTGATCAGTCACTCAGAAATTCCCAGGGACTCTCATGGGGCAAAGTTGTACACTCAGTGCCACCATGGAGTACGGGAGGGCGCCTATGTAACACCAGTGTTCACTGCTCACTGAGACTTAGGACAGACCTAAGGACAGACAGACAGACCCTCCCAAGACCATCAGCTCCAGAGGGACGGCTCCCGGCACCACCTAGCACACAGGGTAGCCTTTGCTGCCTAAATTCATGTGGGGTGTTGGGGTCGCCCCAAAGGTAAGTCGAGACTTACTCTTGGCTCTGTGCTCAGGGGTCACTTCTGGTGGTGTTCAAGGGACCAGATGCAGTGACAGTGATAGAACTTGGGCCACTCTCATGCACGCAGGCGCCCTCCCTGCTGTGGTATCTGCCCGGCCCCATCTGCTGAGTGAACGCCTCCCCAGACATCTACTGGACGGAGAGAGTCTGGGCGCAGGCGTGGGCGAGCACCCCTGGGAGCTTTGAGTCAGTAGCACACTTTCTGTTCCGTCTCTCTCCCACCCCGCCAGACACGTTCTTCCGGAAACGCTCTGGTGCCATGAGGGCACGGAACGGTCTTTGATGATGAAAGACGATTTTCTTTATGAACATCCAACTGAGCTCCCTTGTCCACAAACCAGGGGTCGAACGGCCAGAAATGGTTTCCCCTGCCAGCAGCACCAGCCTGGAGTGCAGCCGCCCCCGGGGAGGCCCCCCTCAACCCAGCGCCAGCAGCCTCAGCCCTGATCCGGCGCTGCAGCAGGAGGCTTCGGAGCAGCCCGTGCAACAGCGAGATAAACACAATAATAGGGCATCTGCTTTTCAATTTTAATTTTCTTCTCCCCACTAAAATATTCAAGTGAGAAACATTTGGAGATTTATATTCAGGGCACAAGACCAAATGGCATCTGAAGCATTTCTTTGTGAAATATAATTAATTTTACTTGGCTTTTTTTTTTCTCCATTATGACAAAGCCAGATCTGTACCATTCACCCTATTTATAGGTGGAGAGTTCCTTCTCAGTGGCCGCAGCCTGGGTCTCTCTCTCTCTCTCTCTCTCTCTCTCTCTCTCTCTCTCTCTCTCTCTCTCTCTCTCTCTCTCTCTCTCATGTCCTGGCTGCCTGATGTCCTGTGCACCTGACTGCCTGTCCAGTACACCAGCGACCTCAGCCAGGTGCCTGAGTCATTGACCGACTTTAATTTTTTAAAAACAAAAGCCCGAAGAATAATGACAGCAGCTTGCCCCGGTTTTTCCATCTTAACTAAAGAAAGGGCCCAGCTCTTTCCCGGGCACTTTGAATGGGGACGAAAACAGCTTCCAGCCATGCAGAGAAAGTGTGGGCTGGAGATTTATGTGTGTAGGGGGACAAAGAAAATATTGCTGCTTTCTGTTCCTTGTTTTTTCCTAGGGGGAAAAAAGAGAGACCTCTTTGTCTCTCTCTCTCTCTCTCTCTCTCTCTCTCGCTCTCTCATACACACACAAACACACGCACCCCACAATTAGAATCTAAAGAACTGCAGAAAGGAAAACGGGCTAGAGAATGTTATTTTTCCAATAAAAGAAAGACGTGATCTGGCCCCTGGGTGTTGGTTCTAAGTGGAGATATTGACTCGCATCTGACTGATGAGGAGAACATCTTTCTCCTGAAATATTGATGGTGGCTTACACGAAACCACAAACCGTCTCCATAAAGCACAGCATTTCTAACCCTAATGGTGTTTTCTTTCCTCGGGATGCTGCCGCACTCATGATGTGATGGCTTTATTCTGTCTTGGGGAAAAACTTTTTACCATACTGCTAAATTAACTTGTCAAAAGGCTTCAAACTTCGGAAGCTTTTACAGCTCAATTCAGGGCTATTATTCAAGATTGAATGGGAAGGCCATGGGCTGTAAGAGCTTGCAAAAAATAAATTCCACAGGCTTTCATAGACAGAGTGCAATACTTACCTTTTGTTCAGGTTGTATATCTTTATGGAGGAGTCTCGGAATAGCTGCGTGCTGCCTACAAATCCTCGCTCGTCCCTGAAAGACTGGTGCTTTGTCTGTGCCCTCAGACGCCCCGGTCAACTCATGCCAGCTCGGAACAATTCACCCCTCCAGGGCACAAGGGTGGCCGCTCCACCTACGGGCAGAGGCGAGACAAAGCCCCCGGCCTCCAGAATGGACCTTGAGTTCTGGAAATTCTTTTCTTCTCCACACAGGTCCACACAGGCCTTGATAGCCAATCACGGCTCACAAAGACCAGCATTGTCCTGTGGTCAGGCCGTGCCCTGCTTTGCAGACCATATCCCTGAGTTGGGGTGGGCTGCGTGGGGGGTCTGCTTCTCTCGAAGCACAGAGCAGCCCCAGAAGACCCAGGGAAGCCAGGTCCAAGCGTGCCGCTAGCCCTGGCAGCCAGACAGCAGCCCCATGCCCGGCCATGGGCCCCCAGGTTCGTCCAGTCTGTACGTGGCAGTTTCTAGACTCCAGACCATGGCAGGCCCCGGTTCTCGGGGCCAACCAGACTGGTTCTGAGGTATGGTGCCACTTGCTGGTCTTAGAGATTCTGGTAAGAAGTTATTTCGGTGTCAACTCGAATGCTCAGGACACGAATGGAAGTACACAGCTTTGGGGTACCCCCAGGCTCTCCACAGGCCTCCAGACCCAGCCCAGGCCCCCAGACCCAGCCCAGCCCTCTCCCCAGCCAGGACCAGCTCAGCTCCTTCCTGAACCCCACAGCCCCAGAAGCCCATACGTGTGTGGAGGTCCCAGCCCCTCCCAGTCCATCTCCTGCTGCCCCGACAGCCCACCCCTGCCTCGATGCCAGGCCCTCCCTGGGCACCCAGTCCCAGAGTTCACACCTCCCACCCCCCAGCGCCCCTGTGAGTCATGCTGGAACCACATCAGGGATCTGAGAGGTGAGCAAGGAAACCCCCAGGGGCTTCTGTGGGTGCTGAAAGGCTGAAGAAGGAGGGAGCAGGAGGGTGCCAGCATGTCCTGGGAGGGTGCAGGGAGCAGGAGGGTGCCGGCATGTCCTGGGGAGGGTGCAGGGCTTGGCCCGCAACTGAGCCAGCCCAGACACTCCTGGCTGCGCTTCCAGGGGCCACGTGGGGCTTAGCACCCCTCACCACCAGCCAGAGACCCCCTTCCCTGAGTCCTTGCTTGGCCTCGGGTCTCTCCTCTCACTCTCCATCTTGGAGGTCCTGTGGGTGGGAGGCATGTGGCGCTGTTCAGGATGGCTCTGGGGCTGTCCCTAGGGCACCTGCCACCTTCAGAGAAGGTTGGGGAGCCAGCAGGGATGGGTGGGGGGCAGGGCAGAGGCAGGAGTGGTGCCAGCTCCACATTGGGCATTGCCTATCCTCCAGGCATTCACTGCGGTGGCATGGGGTGACTCTCAGGAACGCTGCACCCCAGGTATGAGAGGGCCTCCCAAGGGTATCATCTCCCCAGCCCCAGTTTGGGGTGTTTTACACACTTCTACTATGCCCCCAAATCCCTCTGAACCTCTGTCAGAGAGCAGCAGAGGAGACCCCAGGACTCTGAGGGGTGGTCTCCGGCAGGTGGAAAATCCTTAGTCAAAAAATCCTGCATGGGGGCACAGGGGCCGGGACCAGTCCCATGGGGGCTATCTGCACATCCCATGGGCGTCGTGAGCGTCTGAGTGGCCAGTGATGGGCCCGAACAGTGGAGCTGTCCTCACCTTGCCAAGCTGGACTGAGAGCCAGGCCCAGGGCCCTGGTTCTCACGCCTGCCTCTCCCCAACTCTCCTAGGGCTGTGCCCCCCCCCTGAGCGCTAACGGAAAGCAAGCACCAATCACTTTCTCCGGGTCATTACCTCTGAGAACAATGGGACCACTGAGGCCTCCATCTCTTAGAAACAGAGATTTTAATGCAACGCGTCTCTGTAAGTGGTTCCTAACCCATAGAGTGGTTTCAATCACAATAAAACAGAGAGCTCGGTCGGGCTCCGTAATCTCATTAGCTCCAGCTGCACGAGCTCCAGCGGTTCCAGTGAGGGTGGTTGTTTTTCTGTTTTGTTTTGTTTGGACCATATTCCCTGGGCCTGGGAGATGGTCCTCTCTGCAGTCCTGCCCGCACTCTGGAGGGCTGGGGCCGGGCATGCAGCTGCTGCTGCTCCTTCCGGCACGAAAGCCAAGGCCCCATCCCCGCACACGGGCTCTGCTCTCACTGTGCCGATTTTTGGTTAGAGAGAATGTGAGGCTTATAGAAATAAAAAAGGGGTTTTCTGTCTTAATTCAATTAAAATATACTTCTACATTTGTGATCACCAGGGTTTAATTGCTGACAGCCATTGTCCACAGGGCCAGAGATGGTGGTTTCCTGTTTGCTCGTGACTGGTTCTCCTCCCCCAACCCAGCCGGGTCCCATATACCTCCTTGGGGCACCCCTTAATGGGCCCCAGGGATGGGCGGTGGGTGACTCCTCTACACAGCTCCCCTTTGCACTCTATATTCTGTCTTTCCAGTCACCTCTATTCTTGCCTGCCACTGTCCCACGGAGGAAGAAGAGACAGGTTGGTGACATAGCCACGGCCTCCCAGGCTCTGCGCCTACTCCCTGCCTGCCCCTTCCCATGGCCACTGTTTATTTTGGTCCTGGGTTTCAAAGGCCCATTTCTCCCCAAAAGTAAACAGACATAATGGAACAGCTGCATCTGATAAAACCCGGCTAATCAGCGCCCTCCACAGAGCCTGCGGTTTCAGACCTACGGCAAACTCACCTCGAGCTCTGATGCCCGAGGGCATGGTGGTAGCGTAGAAACAACTCATGCAGGCACAATGGGCTCTGGAGAATTGACCCGGTGTAGCACTGGCCCTTTGCCCCATGGTCCCTGATGGGGTACTTGGTGGAATCCTCTGCCAGCCCCCGAGAGCCAGCACAGCGTCTGGGCCCCATGGCTGACTGACTAGGGGCGTGAGTACAGGTAGAGCAGAATGGACAGTGTGTCAATGCTGGGGACCCTGGTGTGGCTCCCGACAATGGTCGGGCCTGCCTCTCAAGCTATACCGGTGGGGCCCCTCCTGCCACAGACCCCTCCCAGGCACTCTGAGCTCCGGCTCTGCTCCTTCCCCAGCTGGGAACTGGGGCCTCAGAACACACACAAGCTTATTTTCCAAGTGTTATGTGGGCGCTGTGTGTACAGGAACAAACGGGCCCATCCCCAGATTGTGACTGCTGGGATTCTGTACAACCATGAACTACAGAGACATTTGATGGAATTGACCATACTTGAAAACTGAGACAGCTCAGCAGAAGGGGACCTGGTCCCTGGGGGGGCCTCAGCAGAGGGGGACCCAGTCACTGGGGACCCAGTAAGGCAGAGCTGAGCTCACCCCACAGAGCGACAGCAGGTGCTGAGGTGCTCACCCACACCCACGGACTTCACCACCTGAGCACGGATGGAGCACGTGACCCAGGGAACATGGCGGGGGTGGGCAGGAACTGTGGGATGGCGCTGAGTCAAGAGGCTGCCCACGGGGACAGTGAGCTCAAGGTGGGTGTGGGGAGGTGGCAGTGCCGGGGGCAGCAGGGGTCAAACACTCTCCACTGAGGTAAGTCTCACTGCAACAGAGACACAGGTGAGGTTTGGCAGAGAGGGGCTGGCATGAGAGAGCTTGGGACCATCCCCACAGGTCCAGGACCACACCAAGCACTGGGACCACACCCACAGATTCCTGACCACCCGTGGCGTGGACCCCTCCCCTCTGAGATCCTGGAAGTGCCTCCAAGTGTGCCGACAGCATTGGCCCCTCACTGCAAAACCTCACCTGCCGCCACATGTGTTTCGTGGAGTTCTATAGGCAGAGGCTACCGGGTGCTCGGGGAATCTTGGTGGGACTTGGGTGAGAATTTCCCAAGTTTCGGGTGGATTTCAGGGCTCTTGGGGTCTGTATGGATTTTTCTCCTCTGTGACGGTAGCACTTTAATCCTTTCATTTGGGTCCCCACAGTCTGAAACCTGCTTTGGTGTGTCCTGATTCCTGTTGTCCTGACCTATCAGCCTTCAGGGGCTACTACATTCAGGCCTCCTGGGTTTCTGCTCCTTTGAATCAGTATGATTGTGTCCTCCTGTGCATGAATCATGTTCTCCTGTAGTGGAGTCACACCTGCAGGGGCTTCACACCTGCTCACACCTGCAGGGACTTCACACCCGCTCACACCTGCAGGGGCTTCACACCTGCTCACACCTGCAGGGACTTCACACCCGCTCACACCTTCAGGGGCTTCACACCCGCTCACACCTGCAGGGACTTCACACCCGCTCACACCTTCAGGGGGCTTCACACCTGCTCACACCTGCAGGGACTTCACACCCACTCACACCTTCAGGGGCTTCACACCTGCAGGGACCTCACACCATCTCACACCCACAGGGGCTTCACTCACACCTGTAGGGGGTTCATACCTGCAGGAACTTCACACCTGCTCACACCTGCAGGGACCTCACACCAGTTCACACCTGCAGGGGGCTTCACACCTACAGGAGCTTTGCACCACACACCTGCAGGGGCTTTATGCGCTATTCACACCTGCAGGGGCTTCGCCCCTGTTCACACCTGCAAGGGTTTAACATCCACTCACAATTTCAGGGGCTGGTCCCCATGTCCTGTGCCTGCAGAAGCTGAGTACGGAGCTGAGCTGTGTCCTGCTGGACCTGCTGCTCTCCTGGGCTTCTGTGCCAGCCCCATGAACTGCCCTTCTCAGAGTGCCCCGCTTGTGCCCATGCAGGGCAGTGCTGCCATTCTGCACCCAGTGCCGTGCCCGCAACCTTGCTGTCTGGCTCATTCACAGTCTTAGGCAGTGGCTTTGGGCCTGGCCTCAAAGCATTCTGTTGGTTCAAACGATTCCCTTTATTCTTAGTTTCTCGCGGGCTTTGTTTTCAAGCATGCACATGTGTTCTTAATTCACCAACCCCCTTTTGTTTGGCAAATATTGGGATGATTTTCTCCATTAAGTATTATTACAGAGTTATGCTGATAGATTTCTCAAATGCTGAATCACCTCTGGGTTACTTGGAGAACGACTCTTTGGACATGATGGATTATTTAGTTTTAATTTTTCCCCCTGTGATAATATAACATAAAGGGGAAGAAAACGCCTCAAACACATATATCGAGTTTAATGACTCCCCGTGCACTGGGCACCAGCTGTGAAACAGCATGTCTGTGGCACGTGCCCCCGCCAAGGCCCCCACCCTGAAATCTGCCCACTCCTGGCGTCTGCCCCTTTCTCCAGACTGCCACCCACCGGTGTGTGCTTGCCACAGGCTTCCCGCTGCACCCACACCCCCAGGCTCAGCCCCACAGAAACTGCCGGGTCCTGCCCTCTTATTCTGGGGGCCTGCTGGGTCCCCTGGGCCTGACCTTGTGTCTGTAGCTGCTGGTCCTGGTGCCAGCGGTTCTGTTTGTGAAACTGTTTTGTGGCACTACTCAGCGGACATGGGTTTTGTCTTTCCAAAGAGGCCTGAGGCTGTGGGACACTTTCTTCCCGAGGTGGTGAGTTGCGGCCTAACTGGGCTCTCCCCTATGGTGACTTCACCCCACCCAGGGCCTGGACACTCTCTGCCGTGCTCAGAGGACCGGAGCATAGCTCATGGCTGCTGCCCTGTCCTCAACGTCTCCAGACTGGGCATGTCCACGTGACAGTGAGCTGAAACTCCTCAGGTTGGGCTCTTGGAAGCTTCCTGGGAAGGGCCCCTGGCTTTGCCCCCAAAGCCTGCCAGGGCTGCTTATTTAACCTCTTGTAATGGGGGGCTCCCCACAGTGGTGCTTGGGGCCATCTCCTGGAGAATCCTGGCCCGGTAGGTGAATGGGAGGCTTGAGGACATGGGGACAGCTCACGAGCGGCCACAGTCGGGGCCTGGGGTCCTGGGATGGAACCGGGGGTCACACCGCCATTGCAGTGGGCTCAAGGAAATCTCACTGGGCTTTGGTGGGGGGGCAACACGTGGGCTCAGAGATCACTCCTGGCTGGGTGACCACATGGGGTGACCCACAGGGGTGACCACACGGGGTGACCATATGGGGGTGACCACATGGGGTGACGAGGTGCCCGGCAAATGCCCTCCCCACTGTCCTATCTTACCGGCCCTCACTGTAAGCTCCTTGTGTGTTTGCTCGGCGCTTTCTCTGAGGGAACGTCCCACAATTCTCTACCCACTTTTCCATCCACACATCCTCTGGACCAACCATTAAACCCTTTTCCTACTGAAGCTTTGGATTATTTTCTTCTCACGCTGGGGTTTGGAGTCATTCTTGATCTAGCGTGATACGAGTCCTTTGTTGGAGGTGGGATTTGCAAACATTCCCTCTCTTGTGTTTGCATTTTTTAAAGCTGCTCTTTATTTCTTCCCCTGATTTAGACGAGTAGACTGATAGAACAGAACAGAGAGCAGAGCTTGGAGAAATAAAACTCACATATGCAAACATTTCCCTGCAAATGCCCAGGAGGGACTCAAGTTCTCCCAGCAGAGAAACCTGGGAATCAGAATGGAGAATCACCCAGTGGGTGGCTAGTCTGGGAGGGGGAGAGAGGAGGGAGGAGGGAAGGAAGGAGAATGGAAGGAGGGAGGGGGGGGAAGCGGAGGGGGGAGGGGAGGGAGGAAGGAGGGGGGATGGAAGGAGGAAGATGAAGAGAGGGGAGGGCAGGGGAGAGAGGAAGGGGAGAGGGAGCACGAAAATTCACCTCTTCCTGACAGGACGGTCCTGTGGCCAAGGGCCGGTGCCTTCTGCCTTGCTGGACCCTTGGTCTCCAGACCAGCTGTGCGGTTGCAGTTAAACAGACATGGCAGACGGAGGCCACATCTAGCCTCCCGTGGACCAGCTACAGCTCGGCACACAGTCCCAGGGGGTCCTGGAGTCCCAACTGCCGTCCTGCTGCCATTCCCGTGAGCCCAGGTGGGCACGGTGCAGGGACAGCTCTGCAAGCCCTTCACTGGACAGGAACTGCAGAAGCTGCAGGAGGAGGTAGTGTGTGAGGCCCGGGTGTGTGAGCAGAAATGTCGCTCTCTTTGCTCTGTCTGTCCAGGGCCTCTCTTGCTCTCAGGGCATTTTGGAGAGTGGTCCCAGGAAGCCGCCCGAGGAGCAGGCTCCCAGCAGTAGCTGGGTCTGGTGGGCCTGGGTGAGACTTTACCGCACATTTGTTGGACACAGCCAGACCCCTTTTGAGAGCTGGAAACACAGACACGGCTGTCCCTTGCCATCCTGGTCACTCTGCACTCTCTGGAGCCAGAGACTCTGAACTCATGGCTCTGACCTAGAGGGAAAACCCAAACTGGAAGCATCTACCACTTGCCTTCCACTGAAGCTTCAGTTTCCGGAATTTACTGTCTAACTGTCCCTGAACTATGTAGGAAGAGTTGCCGGCCCCAGTTTTCCCCATCTTTGGTTCTACGGGAGGAACATTGTGTCCCAGGAAGGGGTACGGAGCTCATCAGAAGCAGGAGTTTTCCCCAGGGTGCAATAATGCCCCTTGTCAGAGGTTACTAATAATGTTCTGTCAGATTGGTGTTTGCTGGCGTAAAATCCATTTATTTTTAAAATTTTTCTCTATGAATTCAGAACCACGAGTGGAAGCAGAAGTCCGGTGCAGGCAGGAAGCCATTTCCATCAGGCATTTGTCACATGTCAATGGGACCAGTGAATCCTCAGAGATGTCTTCCTGTCACCAGAGGGGGAGAGTCTGTAAATGGTTCCTCAGAGAGCCCAGAGGGGATGCGGACCACATAGGATATATTGTTCCGCAGAGAGCCCAGAGGCTTTCTGGACAGATACACGTAGGATTCTGGGTGGATAATTCTGAGGCTTTAAATATAATCATGAAGCAAACGAAGAAGCCACAAGGCCACATCTGTTGAGTTGCCCCCTTTGACCGCCCCCTGTTTGCACGCTCTGTCAACATAGACTTTGGTGTGTCACAGGCCAGTCCACGCTGCCTTCTGAGGGGTTTCCTCTGAGGGAGAGCAGTGACACACTGATGCCCCCACTCGTACCAAGGGGCTTTGACCATGACCTGTCCTCAGCCATGACCTGTCCACGCTGGGAGGGCAGTATGGAACCCATGACAATAGCCAAGACACCCGCCTTCCTTCCCCTGATAGAGCTTCACCGGGAGCAAGAGGTCAGGAAGGGACATGTGTGCCTGACCAGAAACCAGCGCCCAAGCTGGCCCGCATGCAGGACCTCTGCACTGCTGGTTTCCCTGCCAGGCCCTGAAAGAGGTCCCAGGGAACCAAAGCTGGGTTGATGAGCACAGCCCGGTGGGGTGACGGGCCTGGGGCCGTGTCCGCAGCTCCTGATGATTCTGAGGAGCCCGGCCACCTCTCTGGGTGTGTCAAGGGAGGTGAGGGATTATGGTCTTGGCAGGGCCCTTCTCACTGTTCACACAAAAAGTTGAGCAGTAAATAGTTCTCTAGGCGTCACCCCTGAGGTGCCCTGCAAGGAGAGAGGCGCTGACTCAGCAGAGCGGGCGCTGGGTGCTGTGTGCACTCTCCGTGGCCCGGGAGGTCAGAGCTGCTCCACTCAAGAATCCTAGGAGTGCTGGGGAGCGACAGAGTGCCCTGGCCCTGGGCAGCCCCAGGCAGAGGGATGCTGGCCACCCGGCCTAGGACAGCCCTGCTCGGCGCCTGGCGCTGGTGTCTGTTTTCACAGCTGCAGGAAGCTGGGACTTACATAGGCTGGCACCCGCCAAGGCCCAGCCAGGGAGAACACATACCTGCCAGCACACTGGGCCGAGGCAGCTCCGGGGATGTTGGCGGGCCCAGTGGGCAGAGCCCAGGACCTAGCCAGCAGGGGAGCAGCCCAGTGTCCTGGGCTCCCACAGAGAAAGATCAGTCGCCACCACCCTCTCAGGCAAAAACCAGCAGGATGGGGCCTGGGTCTGTCCTGCAGAGACGTTCCTTACCCCCACCGGGCATTTGAGGGCTCCAGGAGGGCGCACTCATGGTCGCATTCACGGGGTCCCAGTGGGCACACACGTGCACTAAGACACTAGGGCCTGGGTGCTGCGTGGGTGGGCACGACGGGTTCCTGACGTGGAAGCAGGAGCAGGAAGGGAGCGGTCAGTCAGAATCCAGTCCTGGAGGTTGGGGCGCTTGTTTCAGGTACTGGTTCTGACTCGCCTGATGCGTGGCCGGGTACAGATGTGGACTTGAGGTGGAGGCTGCAGAGAGCACATCAGACACTGCCCCACCCTGCGCCCACATCTACGGCCTGTCCCAGCACTCCCGGCCCTCAACCTGCCTGCAGGACCCCTCAGTCCCCTGCCCCCCGAGGGTCCTGGCCCCTCAGTTCCTTTCCCCACTCACTGAGGCACCTGACATTGAGGGCTCTGAGAACCAGCCTGGAATCAGACTCCTCAGCCCCTGGGGTCATCCCCCTCCTGCTCCTCCTTCTTCCCCTATAACCATGCAGATGCCCCACAGCGAAACCTGGGTGGCACGGGCATACAGACGGCCTAGAACCTGCCAGCCTTTTCAACCGCTGTGCCACGGCCTTTGGGCCCACTCTTGCACCCAGAGGCCAGGCACCTAAGGAATCTCAGAGAAGGAGCCTCTGTTTCTCGCTCAGAGAAAGGGTCAGGGTTAGAGCAGCTGAGAGTGTTTCCGGAGTGAGCTAGCTGCCTGCCCCACCAGTGCCCATTGGGTTTGTCCTCATGGTCACAACAGGGTTGCAGCACCTCCAGTTCTTTCACCCACATTTCAGGAAGTTAAAAGGATAGGACTGTGTTCCGAGAGAGTCTGACCCTTGCTTCAGGACTGCAGGTGCTGCTCAGGCTCCACATGGTCCCTGCTGTCTCCACAGATCTTGGGAGAGCACCCTCAGAGGTGTTTGCAGGCTCCCCTGATGGACATGGCTGTGTGTCTGAGAGGAGCAGCACCGTGATCCCCCGGGAGAGTGGCTGCACCCTGGGCGGGGACCATCCATGCTGACTGCAGGCTTGGCCCTGAAGAGCTCCCGAGGACATTCCACACACACACACCTGCACCCATACGGAGCCAGCCATGCTGTGGGCTTGCATCTCACAAGTGGGGCATGTGGGCTGGGTGGTGGTAACCTGGGAGTGGACAGGAACCAAGCTGACCCCAGCCAAGGCCTGAGCTGGGCGGGAGGCAGAAGCCAGGACCTGCCTTCCTGTGCCACCCAGGAAGCTTGTTTATGGCCCAACAAGCTCGACCTCAGTTTCCCACCCAGCCCTGGAGTTGGAGACTCTTGCTCCCTCCTGGGGTGCAGTGGGCTAACCAGGCAGAGAAGGGGGTGTGCCAGGAGCCAGGAGGCTGCCCCAATTCTGTTGGGGTCCCTGTCACCGTGCGGGAGGGAGAGGCTGGTCTCCACAGGGAATCAACACATCCTTGTCCTGGAAGCCCCATTCCCATGTCCACCTGCACCCGGCTGTATCCACAGGGGTCCGGGAAGAAAGGTTTTAGGAAGGCGATGGTGTCCGCTAAGGGTTGTGTCTACACCCCAGCTGTACCTGCCGCTGTTGCTCATGTTCAGGAGGCTTGAGGAAGACGCTGTGGGGAGGAACTTTGTCACCATTCTAGGGAGGCCTCAGGTTGGGAGCGGTGAGCCCCACCGTCCCCCGCCCCTGCAGACTCCTGGCAGTGCCCCCTCCCTGCCCTGCTGTCAATGGGGTGCTCGTGTGGGCTGCTGGGGGGCCACCAGTCGAAGCTACCCCAGGGAGATTGGTATTTGCATAGCAATTAGCTTATATTCCTGCAACACTTTCCTGGATTTGCACTTCTCACAGGAAGAATGAAACCAGGGTATCCAGAGCCCAAGATTATGGGCTCGTGTCGGGAGACGCTTTGAACCGCGTTTACGGTTTTTGAACCATCATTATTTGTAATATTCTCTGAAAAGCCAGAAAATAATTGTTTTCCCCCTACTGATTTTGTTCTTCTCCTCTTAGCAAATATTGATTCTCGGCCCCCTCCCTACGTAGCTCTGAATGAAACCAAAATTAACAGGCCCCCTTTGTTCCAGCACAATGCACAGAGACGTGCGCGGGGCTCTTGTCCTGCCTGAACATCTGTGCGCGGCCCAGATGGCGGGAGCGTGGAGGCCGGGCGCGGCCAATCCTGCACAGTCAGCGAGCCTGTGAGGAGGCTGCCTTCCCGGAGGCCCGACCAGAATAGCAACTTCTGGAAACTTCTTGGCAACAGCAAGAGCATTTATTTATTTGTTTGTTTGTTTATTTATTTATTTATTGTTGTTTTAAAAATTACTAAGAATCGGGATTTCCCTGGTCGCTAACAAAGCAGAGAAAAGCCAGAGATAGTACCCAAAGTCCCACTGCGCTACACCTCAGTGTGCAGATTATCAGGATGTGTGGGAGTGTGTGTGTGTGTGTGAGCATGTGAGCGTATGTGTGTGAGGGAGCGTGTGTGTGCAATGTGTATGAGAGGTGTGTGGGAGTGTGTGAGAGAGCATGTGTGTGTAGTGTGTGTGTGTGTGTGTGTGAAAGTGTGTGAGGTAGATGTGTGTGTGTGAGAGGGACTGTGTGTGTGAGCGTGTTTTGGAGTGACCGTGCTGTGAATGGAGCATGTGTGTGAGTGAATGTATGAGCACCTGCGGCTGCCTGGTGCCCAGGCCCCTTTCTCGACACCCCCTTAAGTCCACGTGCCAGGGTAGACTTAGGGAGCCCTTTCTGCTTGGTCTCAGCAGCCTGAGCTGGTGAAAGGGCCTGTGGGTTGGCAGGGACCCAGCAGCCTGGCTTTGCTAAGTGCTGGGCATGGCTGGGCAGGCACAAGCCTGGCTCAGGAGAGCCAGGGCGGCTGTTCCCACGGCCTGTCAAACTGAGGGGAGTCGCCCAGTATGAAGCCTGCAGTTGCTTCTGAAGGAGATGGTGGCTGGTGGGGCTCTGATTGCCATCCTGGCTGGGCAGGCCTGTCTGTACTCAGAAAGCAAGTGTGGCCCTGCTGGCCACAGCAGTGTGGCCTGTTTGTGCCCTGTGGCAGTGTGTCCTTGCATGTAGGCTTGGAGATGGATCCACTTCTCTCCTGGAGTCCTGTGCCTGCTTCTGCAGGTCCTGAGTGCAATTCTCCCATGTCCTACGTGGTCTGTGTCTGCATAGTCTGTGTCTGAGTGTCTGTGTCCATGTGGTCTGTGTCTCACATGGTCTGTGTCGCATGAGGTCTGTGTCTGTGTGGTCTGTCCATGGGGTCTGTGTCTGACGTGGTCTGTGTCTCTCATGGTCTATGTCTCACTTGGTATGTGTCCACCTGGTCTTTGTCCACCTGGTCTGTGTCTGCGTAGTCTGTGTCTGCGTGGCCTGTATCTGCATGGTCTGTATTCTCACGTGGTATGTGTCTATGTGGTCTGTGTCTGCAATGGTGTGTGTCCAGCATGGTGTGTTTCCAGAGTGGTCTGTCGTTGTGGTTTGTGTATGAATAGTCTGTGTCTGCGTGGTCTGTGTCCAGCACAGTTCACTGTAACCAGGGCAATTGTTTTTGTTTTCACTGGGGCCACACTGGTTTGAGGCTACTCTCAGCATGGTGCTCAGGAGACCATGCGGTGCAGGAGTCAGCCCAGGGCACCCCACGACAGACCCACCATGAGGCGCCTGTTTCTTTGAAGGATCATTACAGATGTTCTGTTCCTCCTTAAGTCAGACCTGTGTTGAGCGGCTGCTGTGTGGATAGTTTCATTTCTGCTGATGGAGGTGGCCTGCAGGGCAGCGTTCTAAGCCCACCCATCCTGCTGACACTGGTCTCAGCCCATTCTCATCTGTGATGCTGCTGACTTACCTTAACCACCAATGAGCTCCGTCAGCACCGCGCAGCCACCACCTTAGTCACCAATGAGCTCCACCAGCCCCATGCAGATACCGTGTGTTCATTTGCTCTTTCATATTGGACTTTATTTGTATTAATATTTAACTGGCTTGATAACATACTGGCTCTTTCTTATTTATCATCCTGTGCTCCGTACCATTTGACTTGACTTTTTTTTTCTTTTATTTGCGGGGTCACACCCAGCGATGTTCATGGTTACTCCTGGCTCTGTACTCAGGAATTACTCCTGGCAGTGCTTGGGGACCCTATGGGATGCTGGGGGATCGAACCCGGGTTGGCCGCATGCAAGGCAAACGCCCCTCTCTGCTGTGTTGTTGCTCGGCCCCTGCACCTTCATTCTGAAGTAGAGAATTTGCCGTGGTGATGGGGCCTGGTAGTGTGCAGCTGCCGTGGCAGAGTTGCCGCCGGCCGCCTGGAATGTGACTGCCTGCTCCCGGCTGTTCTTTTCATCCATAGACTTTTCGGATCCTGCTCTTGCTTGTTGGTCATTCAGGAAAGAAGTGAGTTGACACTCCCTCTATGACTGTGTGTGTGTGTGTGTGTGTGTGTGTGTGTGTGTGTCCGCTCCTGTGTCTTCACCGTCTGCAGTGACGAGCGCTTCTGCAGTGCTTCATCCTCTGCGTGTGTGCGGCCCTTGTGCTATCCTCTGCAGAGCCAAACGGCTCCTTCTGTGTCTGGTATCTGCTGCTGGCCACCCCTCGGCCATTGCTGTTTTACTGACCAGCTGCTTATTTCTTCCTCCTTCCCAGTGGAACCCAAGATTGGGGGGAAACTGTTTCCCCCCAAGCGAAGGTGTTAGCTAATGCTTGTGCCATGCACTTATTTTTTAACCATCTTTTTTTCCCCAAAGCTTTAGAGACTTTGAGTTCCATCTTGGCCTGTTGCAATGCAAGAGGGTGAGGTACATGTCAGTCTGCGTCCCCGGGAGCAGCTACCCTGCCCGCTGCTCGCGTGGGTGTTGGCTGGAACTGGGAGACTGTGTGGCCTCTCTGCCAGCCAGCTTCAGGTTTTCATCTCCGTGTCGCTTGGTTGACGGCCATCAGTCTGAGGATTACTTCCGGGTCTTCTTCCCATCTGCGGAGTCTCCCCTTGGCTGCGTCCACAGCGTGTCCAATCCAGAGCTGTCTTTGCCGCGCTGTGTCTCCGGCCAGATCTGCCTCAGCCCCACACACAGCCACATTGGTTCCTGGCACGGAGGAGGCGGCACACTTCAGTCCTCACCGGGTGCCGCTCGGTGTGGACCTGTTGCTTCTGCTCATCTCTCCCAGGCACGTGGGTTGGTGTCTCTGTGGCGCTGTCCTCTCATGCTCTGTTTGCATCTGGGACCCAGGATGAATGCGGCTGCTCCAGAGGGCGAGGACTTTCTCTCTGGGCAGGGTGTGGGGTCCTGGTTCAGGAGCACTTTGCAGGGAGCAATCGAGGGTGGAGTGAGCCTGGCTGCTGATTCCCCAAGGATGACCCTCCGGATGCCCCGCTGCTGCCTGTCATCAGGCTGCCCATGCGCATCAGGAAGGGGCCTCACTGGACTGGGCTGCGTTCGCGGGTCCCTGCATGGCCGCTCTGTGTTCTCACTGCTCTTGGAGCCCAGCGGGTCCTGGTCTGCCCTGCACCTGCTCAGGGCTGATCTTCATCAGCTGTACTCCCTGGTTCCCATCTCTTTCCAGCTTGTGCCCAGACAGCCCCTGCCCAAAGCCTGGGTCCCAGAGCTATGCTTTCGGGATCACCTTTTCTCCCCTCCCGGGCGTTTCTCAAATGATTTTTCTTAGCTCTGTATTTCTGCATGTTCAGGGTGAAGTTGCTGGCTTTGATTTACTTTTTATTTATCTTGTTGGAGCTTAATAAGATTTGTGAGTCATCTGTCAATGCCTTTTATTGGCTAAAGAAAATCTGTCTTTTTCTCCATTTTTAGTGGTTAAACGTGATGTGTTACATTTCTAATTTAATTCTCCATAAATCTTCTGTTCTCCATGCTCCCCTTTGGGCTTCGTGCTTTTATTTTAGGGATTTCCTTCTTTGCAGTTGCAGGTTGAATCCAGCTGTGTGAGCCCCAGAGCACTTGCCCCTGTGTGCATCCCTGGGTCCGATTCTGTGGCTCCACAAAAGATATAAAATAAACTCATGATGGTGCTGGAGTGATAGTACAGTGGGAGGGAGTTTGCCTTGCACGCAGCTAACCTGGTTTTGATCCCTGGCATCCCATATGGTCCCCGAGCACTGCCAGGAGTAATTCCTGAGTGCAGAGCCAGGAGGTGCAGAGCCAGAAGCAAACCCTGAGCATCAGCGGGTGTGACCCTCAACAGCCAAAAAAAAAAAAAATGACAAGTAAACAGACACTGCATTGCTGAAGGAGAGCACACGGACATGAGAGGGAAGATGCCTGGGTTCTGGGGAGAAACTGCCGCAGTTTACTGTGTGCCCACTCGGATAAGACCCTGCTGCAGTTTACCACGTGCTCACTTGGATCACAGACTCACTACACTGCTACAAACTCCCAACAGAATTCTTTATAGAAATAGAAAGCAAAATCTCCGGGCTTATCAGGAACCACAGAAGACCCAGAACCACCAGATTTTCTTCAGAAGGAAGCCAGGCTGGAGATGTTGCCCTCTCAGGCTTCAGAGTCACGGTCGCGGAACAGTCACCACAGTCACCGAACAGCTCGGCATAGGAACAGCGACTGGCAGAACCGGGCCAGAAAAGAGTCCGTGCGTTTCATCTGGAGTGTCCTCCGGCAGGACCGAGGGGCACTATAAGAGAGTCCCCCTCATTAGGCAGGCCAGGAAGTTCAATGTGCACAAAGATAAAGCGGGGGTGGGGGGTCTGGTCTTATAAACTCCAGCTCCCTTTCCTACAAAATTCAACTCAGAAAGGGCCAGACTCTTCAGCAGAAGACCTGGCGCCATAAACACGTGAGCAGCAAACGAACTGTGCTGGGGTCTTGGGATGAACCTGAACATCAATGGAGCATGGACACGGGAGCACTGGTAGAGAGCGAGAGCTGGCGCCCAGCATGGCTGGAGTCTTTGCATCTCGCCCTGAGACCGGACAGCGGTGAGCACAGGATGCAGCGGGGCTCCCAGGGTCAGGGGTGCAGTGGGGCTCCCAGGGTCAGGGTGCAGCGGGGCTCCCAGGGTGCAGCGGGGCTCCCAGGGTCAGGGTGCAGCGGGGCTCCCAGGGTCAGGGTGCAGTGGGGCTCCCAGGGTCAGGGGTGCAGCGGGGCTCCCAGGGTCAGGGTGCAGCGGGGCTCCCAGGGTGCAGCGGGGCTCCCAGGGTCAGGGTGCAGTGGGGCTCCCAGGGTCAGGGTGCAGCGGGGCTCCCAGGGTCAGGGTACAGCGGGGCTCCCAGGGTGCAGCGGGGCTCCCAGGGTCAGGGTACAGCGGGGCTCCCCAGGGTGCAGCGGGGCTCCCAGGGTCAGGGTACAGCGGGGGCTCCCAGGGTGCAGCGGGGCTCCCAGGGTCAGGTACAGCGGGGCTCCCAGGGTGCGAGTGGGGCTGCCTGGCCTTCTCTCTGTCAGCAGACAGATTCCTTGGAGCACTTGAAAGATAGTCCAGGTACTCAGTGGGACTCCACAACTGGGGCTGGGAGGCAGGCGGAGACATGCCCAAGCGTGGGCTTCACTGAGTATAGGCGCCCCAAGAATAGGTGCCCCACACTATGGGCACCCCTGGTATGGGCACCTTCCAAGTACAGAGACCCCCAGAATGGGCTTCCCCGAGCGTCTTTCAGGGCTAGCGGCCGTGAGGAAAGGCCTCAGGACAAGCCTGAAATCGAAGCTTCTGCATGTCCCTCAGCCTGGGTGAGCCACCAGTGTGGACAGGAGCCTGGTGGGGACCATCGCCCAGCAGATGCTGAAGGAGCCCTGCCAGCTGCCCGCACCCGCCCACCTGCCGCTAACACAGAGCTGGGGGCAGGGCCGGTGGGAGAGCTGGTGTGTGTCCTGTCCACTCCCCAGGGCACCAGATGGGCTGATTGTCACCAGGCACTGGCGGGGCTCCAGCCCTACTTTCTTCTGTGACTGTGGAGCCCATTCTGGGTAGGGCTCCTGTAGCAATGTCCCCTTGCCAGATGCTGAGAAAGGCCCAGAGCTGGATGGGGCATTGGTGGGGACCCGCAGGGACAGGGCCTGCGTGGGGAGGCTGGCAGGCAGGCAGGCAGCCCGGTGGAGCCATGACCAGGGCAAAGGCCTGCAAGGGCGTGGGGACCCACCCACAAGAGCCCCGGTTCAGGGGTGGCCCACTGTGCCCCGAGCCCCTGTGCTCGCCTCAGGCTCTGACCCTCTGCGGACGTCCATGCACCCCAGCATCCTCCAAACTCTGCAGGCTCCTCCCTGCAGCTCCTCCTCAGGGTGCTCCTGCGCCTGCAGGAATGAGCCCGACCAGCCCAGTCTAATGAGGCAGGAGCACAGATGCTCAGAGTCAGCTTAGGGTTAGGCTTGATTGAGGCAGCAGATGGGAAGCCCAAGTTAAAATTCAGGAAATTTTTAATTAAAAGATTATGTTTTTCCACCCTAAGATCTTTTAAAGATGAGCTCAAATCTCCTTCCCTGCCCTCCCCCACAATCTCGAACCAAATCAGCTCTGAGCTGTGGCCTCCGTCCCCACATCTGTGATCCAGCCGCCCCATCAGCCCCCACACCCATCCCTCAACCCCACTCCCATCCCCCATCAGCCCCCACAACCCCCCAACCACATGTCCCATGTCAGCCCCCCCCCTTTGCTGACTTGTTTCTCATTTGCCATGGGCAGCTGCTGGTGACACCCTTATCACACCTCCCTGTTCCTACAGGCTGGAGACCCGGGGTTCTCTGCTTAGGGTCTGTCCCAGGCTGACACTGCGGTGTGTCTGGGCTGAGGCCTCATCTGAAGGCTGAAGGAAAAGGGAACAAGCCACACTGCCCCGTGGCTGGCAGTGCCCCTGAGCTTGGGTTGTGGACTCGGGTCCTAGTGGGCCTTGCCCAGAGGTGTCCACAGCAGGACAGAGGTGCCCGTCGGCCAGGACGGGAGCAGATGCTGGCGAGAGGCAGCTGCCTTCACCGCCTTCACCTTCTTCTTCAGCTTCGAGCGGTCCTGGTTCGGGTTTTACTGTCCCAGCCTTTTCAGAGCTTCTCTTGACCCTGCTTCTTTCCAGGGCTCTGCCTGCAGAGAAGCACGCTCAGGCCCACCCCATGTACCAGCCTCTGTTCCACGCTTGTCAGCTGGATGGTTTGTCTCATGTCTCGGGATGGGCCGCCCTTTCCCAGCACCAGACATGCGGGAACCATTCCGGGCCCCAGATGGAACTAGCTTCTGGGATAGCCCCGGTCTCCACGGGGGCTTTGGTGGAGGTTGGCTCATCCATGTCATTTACTTCAAAGTCCCCAAGCAAACTGTTTGCTTTGCTTCTTCTTCTTCTTTTTTTAATATTTTATTTTTAGAGCCTTTAGGGCTGGAGAAAAGTAGCACAGAAAGTGCAGCCCCTGAGTCTGTCCCTGTCCGCCCACCCTCAGCGCTGTGCAGTGGAGGGCCGGTTGCTGAGAGCAGAAGTTCATCCTGTGGGTTCACCCTGCAGAGAGGCCTCGGGCACTGCCAGCACATCAGTATGGTCAGAATCACCGCCCGAAGACTCCGATGGGCGCAGCCCCTCGTCACCCCGCCTCAGAGGCCCACGGCACCCGTCCTCACTGTTCAGTTTCTATCTCCCAGCTCCTCTAGACCCCCTCCCTTTTCCTGACTTATTTCCCATTGCCATGGGCAGCTGCTGGTGACATCTCCCTGTTCCTACAGGCTGGAGACCCGGGTTCTCTGCTCAGGGTCTGCCCACGGCACCGTCCTCACTGTTCAATTTGTTTTCTAAAACTGAATAGGATGGGCCGGGATGGAGAGGATGGATGGTGTGGACAGGTGGATGGAATAAGCGGGTGGACAGTGTGGATGGGGTGGGTGGGACTTGGGAGAAGGACCCCGAGGGACTTGTGCTGGGACATGAGCAGGGGATGAGGACAGCCTGGGGCCCAGAGCAGCGTGAGGACAGCCTGGGGCCCAAAAGAAACTTTGATCCTGGGGACAGGATGGCAGGTTCCTGGAGGCTGGTGGCCCATGGGCCTGTCTGAGGGGAGGAGGCCCCGCTGACGAATCTGTGGATGAATGGACAGCGGGAAGCACATGCTCGGCTTGTAGACCGTATAGGAAGCTGGGCCAGGCCGGTGCCCAGAGGTCAAGGTCCTTTGGGAGGCAGTGGGAGTGGCGGGCAGTCTCCGCAGGGCTGGTCAGGAGCTAGAGGGGTGCTCGGCTACAGCTTCACTCTGAGGATTCCCTTGTCCCCTCCCCTGCAGGGTGACTACTCTGGGGAGAGGTTTGGTGTCTGTTGCTCCCAGGGAGTTAAAAACCCACCCAGCCCCTGCCCCCACGCTGAACCTGGCTTTGCAGCCTCCTTCCCGTTGTGTTTGGGGTGACGTTCTGTGTCTCCCTCACTCCCGGCAGCGGCCTGCGAGCCGGGCCTGTTCTCCAGGAAGCATTTGGCACCCTGAAGCGGTCCATGTGGCTGCGTGAGAGCTGCAATATGCCGTGATTCAGAAGATGTCACTCGGCGCTAGGTACAAAACGTGACCAGCCTTAATCACGAGGCCACAGCACGCGTTCAAGCGTGAGCGGGGCCAAGGACTTCTGTGGGGGCAGAGTCCTTGGCAGGAGGACTTCAAGGCTTGGACTCCAGGCCCTGAACTGCTGCCCCCAGAACCAGGAGGGAAGAGCCTCTGGCCCCATCCTGTCAACCCCAAAGAATTCTGCAGTGGCAGGTACCTGGGCGTCCTCAGAGTCCATGCAGGAGGCCATATCCGTTCAGTTCTGGTGGCTGTAACCATAAGGAAATGCCCACGGTAGGAATTGTCAGCACCAGCCTGGACACCAGTGTCACACCAGGATGCGCAGTCTCCTGTAACCGGGCGCCCGTGCTGGGGTTTGCCTGGACTGCTTGGAGGAAGACTAGTGTCCCGGGGCCTTAATAAACGGGACCATCATGACAGTTCAAAGCCATCCCTGTTAACTAATAGACCAGACTCCTGCTTCTTAGAGTCAGCCAATCAGAGATACAGAGTGTTCTGAAAGCCAGCAATCAGAGAGAGCAGTCCCGAGCTTGAAAGCTAGCCAATTAGAGAGGGTTAGATCAGATAGGGCTACCTTATGAAAATCAGCCAATCAAAGCAGTTTCACGCTCCTGAGATACAGCCAATCAGAGATAGCCCCACCCTCTGCACGTCAGCCAATCATACTACCCATATTTCTCAAGGCCCGCCCATGGCTGCTGAGAACTTGCCCTGACAGGTGTCACTCAGGGAGGCAGTATGCGTTGCCGCTCCTGGATCCGAAGAGGTGTTTGCTCTGACCCTCACCTCAGGGGTCTCACAGGAGACAGGCTGGTGGTCCTGGAGCACAGGCACCTGGAGCACAGAGCACGCCTCTGTGAGGCGCTGTGGCGAGGGGCAAGCCCAGGACATGGGCCTTTACTGGACACAAACAGCAACTAGCCTGCAGCCTGCAGCCTGGGACATAAGGGTGGTGCTCTGTCCCCCTCTGAGGTCACTGGGCCCCCAGTTTTGCCAAGATCACAGCCCAGAAGCTATGAATGGGTGGTGCCGGCGGAGGGGGTTCTCTGGGGAGGCAGGGTATACAGGCGGTGGGAAGCAGGGACTGCCAACGTGACCCCCACTCCTGCTGGTGTTGGGGTACCAGCGGCTTCCCAGGCTGGTCCAGCACCAGGCAGTGGGCACCGCCTCATGACTGGTGGCTTGGGCGGGCCAGGTTGGGGGTGGCAGTGGCAGGGCTATCAGGCGGAGCTCTGAGAACGGTGCAGCTGTTGCTGGGAGCCTGGGCCCATGGTGTGGACCCCTGCGGGGTGTGGGGTCTCTGGGGGACCCATGGCGGAGTGCAGGGCACCATGGTACGGCAGAGGCCACAGTGGTGCTCCCAGGCATCTGACCCTTCCCTCCTGAGCCTGCAGCCTTGGCGTCTGGGACACCCGGATTCTACCGCCTGTGTCTCAGGGGGCTTTCGCTGAGGCTGTACTGCAGAACCCAAACAGAGGCAAGCAGGGGCCGGAGCCACAGCACAGCGGGGGAGGGCGTTTGCCTTGTGCGTGGCCAGCCCGGGTTTGATCCCCGAGCACCGCCAGGAGTAATTTCTGAGCAAAGAGCCAGGAGTGACCCCTGAGCATTGCCGGGTGTGACCCAAAAAAAAAAAAAAAACAGAGGCAAGCAGGTCCTGGCTGCAGGAAGCAACCTCAGCGCCCACACGGAGCCTGGCACTGCCCCCCACTACTGGTTCCGAGGCCAGCCAGCGACCGAGATGTGTGGTATTTGCTACATTCTGCCCCGCCACACCATTCCTGGGAGGTGCCGACACACTAAGGACCCAAACCCGCTCGTCAGGGACTCCAGACTTGTGTCACCGCACAGACAGCATCATGGACATCCGCTAGGCTGCAGCCTGTTACCTGAGAGCTCATTGATGCTCCAGCAGTTCTGTTCCCACAACCACCATTACTGTGCGTGTTAATTCTGGCGTCCCGTTACATTCCACCACGTATGAGAGTTATATTAATGATATTACCTTCCATCACATACACTATTATCCTGATTATGCTGTTCCATTCCATTTTATCACAGGCGATATTTATTTTACTAGATGATGTCATCCCTTACTATACTACGCTGTCTTACAGGTTACGAGAATTAGGTTAATTGTGCTCTGCCCCATATATTATGTCATGTGTGAGCGTCATGCATCCAGTCCCCTAGTTATGTTGTCACATTCATTTCAGCCTGTCATATTTATTACACATCCATTAATCCACACCATCTGACGCTGCCACACTGTTCCGGAGTCTTGCGAGCTGGAGATCTGTTATGCTAATCCCTCATGCTCTATTACGTCCTGTCGTGCAGGAGCGCTGCCTTACTCGGCACAGGAGGGACCTGCTGTGTTATGTCACAGTCTCACCTGCACTGTGGACGCAGGGCACTGTCCCGTGGTCTCACACACATTTGGTCCATTCTGAGGGGGCTGCTCAGGCGGTTGCGCAGGACCCCGGGTTCCACCCCCTCCTGGTTTCCCTGCCCCACAATAGCTGTCTTGGTTTGGGGCCACACCTGGAGTTGCTCAGTGCTGACTCCTGACTGACAGTGCTCAGGGAATCACTCCTGGCAGTGCTCAGGTAACTATCTGGGGTGCCAGGGGTCAAATCAAGGTCACTGTGTACCAGGCTAGTGGCCCTCCCAGCTGTACTGTCTTGGTGACCCCAAACGTGTAAGACCCAGTCCAAGCTGTTTCTATTTTAGTTCAAGGTGGGCAGGACCAGCATTGTTTAGAAGGGGCCCCCTTCTGTGGGGGGGAGCCCCATGTCTGCGTTCATCCCACAGACTCACTCGGGCTCGTGCTGGGTCAGCACCTGGCTTGGGCCTAGGGCCAGCCTTACCCCCTACCCCCTACTGCCAGCTCCAGCCCAGCACCCTGGGAACTGGGCAAGTTCTGACTGCAGCCTACCACCCCTTCCTTGAGTTTCCTTCACTACAAAAAGCGCTCCCCAAACTTGGAGGGTTTCTGTGGTGGAGTCTTCTTGCCAGACCAAGCCCACTGAGTCCAGGAAGGTGCAGTTCTTTCCCCAGGGAGCCCCCTCAGCCACCCACACTCCAGCCTGGCTTGTCTGTGCCTGCCCTGGCATCCCCCGGATCTCACTGTGTGGGGCTGGTAGGGGTGGATTCTGCACCTGGCCCACAGCTGCGGCCACCCTCGGTGCCAGGGCTGCTGTCCAGCATAGAGGTGGGCCCTGGTGGCCCTGGTGCCTGCCTGTGAGTCCCCGGAAGCATAGAGCTCACCAGCCACTCAGAAGCAGCTGTGAGCCCAATTTAACTCCACTCACCGGTGGGTGTACCACCGGTGGCTCTCACTTGGATATAGCTTAATTAAAGTAAATTGCAAATACCAGCTTTAGTGGGTTACATGGTCTCTTCCTGGCACAGGAGAACAGATTCAGCTGCCCTCTGGGCACACACCAGGGTGGCCGAAGGAGCCAAGGTGTCCCAAGTTTAAGGTGCTGTTTGTGGGGACAGCGGCCTTCAGGATGGTGGGATGTCCCACCTAACAGTCATGGATTCAGGTCGGTGGCAGCTCACTGGCTACCTTGGAGATGAGGCCCTGAGTTTGATCCTGCACGAAACAAAGAAACAGCGTTTGTTTTGTTTCTTGAGACAAACGGAGAGCTGCTGTTTACTTCCACGGGAATCGCCTGCATAGGGGAAGGAGCAGTGTGACCTCCCGGGGCCAGGGAGGCCTGGAACAGGTGATGCAGGGCCACTATCTGCAAGCCATGACCACCCTCACAGAAGCTCCTCGTGGACCGTCTCCTTCCTGCAGGGCGGGTCAGAGAAGGCGAGGGGCCACACAGGGCTGCTTCTGGGCAGTTCCCCTATTTGCAGGAGCCAGCAGGTTGGGTGCAGGTGGAGAGAGGTCCTGGAAATAGCACAAAAAACTCAATGGAAACTGATGGCATTGACCTCTCTTAGTCGGACATGGAGAAACGCAGCAAGTCCTGAGTGATACTGTCCTTCACACATGGAAGGTCAAAGAATGAACCTCTGAAGGGACTGGTTTCCAGGAAGTAGGTCAGATGGGTTTTAGGAAGGAGTGCAGAAGGCTTCCAGGAAGAAGGTCAAATGAGTTTTGGAAGGAGGTCAGATGGGTTTCAGGAAGATCACTGTGTTTCCAGGAAGGAGGTCAGACTGATTTCAGGAAGAAGATCATTGGTTTCCAGGAAGGAGGTCAGAATGATTTCAGGAAGAAGGTCATTGGATTTCCAGGAAGGAGGTCAGAATGATTTCAGGAAGAAGGTCATTGGATTTCCAGGAAGGAGGTCAGACTGATTTCAGGAAGAAGGTCACTGGGTTTCCAGGAAGGAGTTCAGACTAATTTCAGGAAGAAGGCTGATGGGCTTTCAGGAGTAGGTTGGATGGGCAACCTCCAGCCTCCCAGCAAACAATGACAGGGCCAAGGGGCTTCCCAGGGAACCTCAGAAAGCATTTAAAGAGGAATGAACACTAATTCCTCTTAAACTTGTCCCCTCAGTGACGAGGGAAGGAATATCCCAACCTTATTCTATGAGGTCAGCATGATGTCGATGATGCCAGAACCAGACAAGGGCACCCAAAAGCCACCACCCCTCATTCCCATGTGACCCTGCGCCACATGATAGAGGTGGGCCTCACAGCCCCCAACCCTTGCACACCCCTGCCAGGCGGGCTTCACTCCAGTATTCACCTCAACTCAGAGAACAAACGAAACCACACGGCAGAGTCAGAAGATACAGAACACCATCAGACACAATTCAACACCCTCTTGTGATTTAAGAAGCAAAACCAAAGTTGCCATGAGGGATCCGGTCCTGTACTGTGACTCCCCACAGTAGGCCCCACAGGTGAAGCACTGAGAATTTCTCCCTTACCCTCACTAGGAGCGAGACACCAAGACCTACCTGGTCACTTTGATCCAACTGAGCAACACAACAGGAAGAGGGAGAACAAAGCCGGCTTGTCTGCGGGAGACTTGCTCTAGAGAGAACCCAAAGAACATGGTCCCAGAGAGGGATCAAACGAACCACTGGGGCAAAAATGTAGGACGCAGAACCAAAAGGCAGAGAGAGGCTTCAGTTCTTCATGCTATTGCCGAGCAGGTGGGAAAGGGGTGAGGAGAGGCCCCTCAGGGTCATGGGAACCGCAGAGTCCCCAGTGTATAAGGTCATCAGGAACATGGGCACCGACAAAGTGACCCCATGTATAAAATCATCAGGGACACAGAAACTGCAGAGGTGCCCCATGTATAAAGTCATCAGGGACACAGAAACTGCAGAGTCGCCCCAGGTATAAGGTCATCAGGGTCACGGGAACCGCAGAGTCGCCCGGTGATAAGGTCATCAGGAACACAAGAACGCAAAAGGCTTAAGCAGGAGGCTCTGTGCCCCCCCCCAGTGGGCGTGAGGAAGATTCCCCAGCGAGCCCATCTGGGCCAGAGACTGAGAGTTGAGTCCCCAGTGCAGGTCGGGATAGAGGAAAGACAGCAGAAAGGCCCCCAGAGCCCAGAGAGGAGGAAGGACAGCCAGAGGCGGAGAGAGGGAGCCCCCAGCCTGCTCTCAGGTCTGCGCTCAGTTGGGAAGCCTTGTCACCAAGGCCCTAGGGCACAGTCAGTAACAGAGGCCTTAATAATACTCAGATTTAAATGCACGGCCAGGGCCCACCCCAAGCATCTGATTCTATCCTGTCAGGGATCTGGGGTACAGGGGGCCCTGGCTCACAGTCACACCCACTCAGGTGAGTGGAGCCTCCAGGGCAGAGAAACCCACCCCAGTGGGGACTATTTGGGACAGGGGGAGCTCAGGACTCCTCTGAGGGAGCTACAGCCTGAGAACCCGGGGCGGGGACGGGCAGGAGTGGGGAGGGTGGGTGCAGGGCTGGGGGCTGGGGGCTGGGGTGGGCTGGGGAGGCTGTTCTGGAGCTGGTGGGAGGTGGAGAAGCGAGCCAGGGTGCCTGAGCCAGGAAGGAGACTGCCTGCCAGCCCGGCCTTGCCCCTGGCTGTGCCGACCCTGTGTCCAGGGTACCTGTGCCTCCACCCCCCCATGACCTGCGCCCCCTCCAGCACTGGCCAGTGTCTGTTCTATGACATGGGGGATGCCGGGGAGGGCCAGGGTGCACTGGAGAGGTGGCAGCGGGCGGGCGGTTCTCGGCAGCGCCGCCCGCCCCCCCGCCTGGTAATTCCCACTTGCCACGGAGTGACATGATCGCGCGGCTAATCGGGTCATTTTCTCCCAGCTTCAAACCGCGTGTCTTTATTAGCAGGTGCGGAACTGCCACGCCAGCTGCCGAACACTCACAATTAAGTCCATTAACTTCGCAACAGCTGTAATTTGGGAGGAAATGAAAAACATTAATAACTACTACCAAGATCTGAAAACAAAGGCAAACAGAAACACAGTGTCCCTGGGCTGGGAGCACAGCAGGAGCAGACACACAGCCCGGGACCACACCCCCATTTCTGGGGAGGGCAGGGGCAGGACCCCCACAGGTCTCCCAGCTCCCGCATGCAATCAGGGGACCCCGGCAGCTGCCCAGCCCTCTGCAGGGACGAAGGAGCAGGTCGGGGCTACCCGGTCCCCCCTTGCCACAGGCCGGCACCCCCACACCCCCCCCTGGATACATGCGACAGCGACCTCTCCCCCATATCCCCCACACCCCCTATGGCCTTCACAGACACGTGTACACTTACACACACATGCACACACAACACACAGCACACATAAATCACAACACACACTTATATACATCTCAGGACAGTAAACTTGTACACACATGGCCAAACACAGTATACATGTAGCTTGTGTGCCAGATCCAAGGGTCATGTACACAGACCCACACAGTTCACATGTACACACCCCGAGCACACAGTACATACATACACACCCCCACACAGTTCATATGTACACACCCCAAACATGCAGTACACAATACACATGCACACCCACAGATGTATACACACTGCCAAACAAACACACAGTACATATGTACACATTCCTGCACCGCACAGTACACACACACTGTGCCTAGACACAGAGGCCTGGGGGAATCACAGCCACAGACTCAGAGTGCACACACACATGCACATATAAGCACATGTGCACACACATGTATGTTTCCTCCTTACAGAGCACATAAGGGACCTCGGGGCCAAGTCCAAGCAAGGGTTCGATGTTCAAAACACACAAAAGCCAGCTTGGTACAAATAATTTTCATCTGAAATTTCAATGTGTATTTTAGGTTGCACCTGACATTGATTTTAATAAATTATTTTGATTTTTTTTTTGCTTTTGTACCGGGGTTACCCTGGCTCTGCACTCAGGAATTACCCTGGCGGTGCTCGGGACCTATGGGATGCCGGATCGAACCCTGGCGGCACAGGCCGGCCGCAAGGCAAACGCCCTCCCGCTGGGCTATCGCCCGGCCCTATTTTGATTTTTATGATAAAAATTTCTTGAAAATGTGGTATTTCATCTCTATGTGATTAAAATAACTAACAGAAAATAGCTGTGTGTGTGTTTCTGGCCATGTACTTAGCATGTGCAAAAATATGCATGACTTTGCACATTAGAAACATGTGGGTAACACATGGTCCTGTGCACATAGGCACATGCCAACATGGGGTCCCACATTCACACTCAGGCACAATCATAGACACACAAGTGAAATCAGCCACTGCACACAGCACACAGCAATACATAATAGTGTGGCTACATAACGTGTGCACACACGTGTGCAAGGATTAAGACACCCATGTGCATGTGTGTGTCGACTGTCTTGTGGGAGGGAATGGAGAGTAAGGAGGGGAGGCAGGTGTGGGTGTGGGGGCTGTGGATGGCTGGGAACGGGTAGGGGCAGGTGGTGCAGGAACCAGCCGCTGTGCAGCCCACTGCCCCTCTGGCAGAAGCAAAGCCCAGCTGGCCTTTGAGCTGGTCTCTGGACTTGACAGCCTGCAGACCTCTGGCCCACCTGCGGGGGTGGTGTCCAGCACCACGGGATCTTCAGTAGCTCCGCATGCATGTGAGGTCTGGAGAGTGGCGGGCAGGGGACAGGCGTGCCCACTGTGTCTCAGCGAGTACTTTCCAGAAAACTGTTACCTTGGCCCACGCCAGCTTCAGGTTCTGTAAGTTTCTGTTGGATCATACACTAAATTTAAAGAGGACTTAATTAGCAATCCACCACTTGCCTTTATTGTGTGTTTCTCTGGAAATGAGATTAGAAATGAAGTCTATTTTTGTCCCTGGGCACGGAGCTGGCACACAGCTAGAATTCTCTGCTCTGCAGCGCTGTATGTCATCAGAGGAACCTTGCCTGGCCCTGTCCTGCCCTGCCCGCTAGCACAGCTGGTGCCTGTGGACTGGGCCTGAGCCTTAGACTCTGAGTCTGGGCAACTTTCCTGGGTGGGAGCTTCCTGCAGGCTGCGAGTGCTCAGCTAAGACGCTCACGCTTAGTGTTCCTATTCCCTGGACAAGTCCCTCAGCTCCTGCGTTCTCCAGCCAAGAGAAATGCAGGAAGTGTAGGTCAGCAGTGGGTGTCCAGGATTGCAGAGATCAGCAGTGGGTGTCCAGAAGTGCTGAGGTCAATGGTGGGTGTCCAGGAGTATGAGGTCAGCGGTGGGTGTCCAGAAGTCAGAGGTGCGCGGCTGGTATCCAATGGTTGGAGGTCAGCAGTGGGTTCATCCTGAGCCTCTATGGGGAGCACAGAAAGCCCAAAGGCCTCCTGGGTCACCACACCTGCTCGTGTGCACACCTTGGATTTATTCAGGTCAAGTCCGGGGGTGCTTGTGCCCAGGTGTACGGGGCATTACAGTAAGCATGCATATCCATGTGATATCCATGCCTGTGCACACGTGTATGTGTGTGTGTGGACATGTCTGGTGCATGTATACACAAGTGTCGCCATGAATAGAGCCATGTATGACGGTGTGTATATATATATGTATGCATGTGTAGTCGTGTAGCATTTTGTGGCGTGCAGTGTGTGCACTGGTGTGTGTGGTTCATGTCATGTGTGTGGGCATACATGGTACACACATACACATGTGGCACACATGTGTGAGTGGGGCATTCCAATGTGCCCATTTGCCCAAAGTGCACATAACTTGCATGTGTGTGCACCGATGGGTTCCCGCACCTGTGTGTGGGCACATGTGACTTGCATGTATGTGCATGGATGGTGGCTGCATCTGTGCATGGATACATGTGTGTGCATAGATGGTGTCCACACCTGTGTGTAGGTACATGTGGCCCGCATGCGTGTGCATAGATGGTGTTCGGTGTCTGTGTGTGGGCACATGTGGCCTGCATTTGTGTAAATGGATGGTGTCTGCGCCTGTGTGTGGGCACATGTGGCCCACATGAGTGTGCACGAGCTGTCAGCTGGTGACATGCCCCAGTCCGGAGTCTTTGCTCGGCCCCTCTCACTTGCATTTCCTGCTGCTCCGCTCTGAGCTCTGGGCCAATGTTCCCAGCTCCCCCAACCCCCGCCCCCTGCCTGGGCCTCAGCCCCTCTGTCCATGGGAGCAGCCAAGGTCTGGCCTGGAATCCCACTGGGCTGCCTGTGCCCAGGATCTTGGTTGTGGCATCTGTGGTATTCTTGAGTCTGCCGGGCAGAGACACTTCTTGGAGACTGTGGGAGCTCGGGGGCTCACTTGAGTTCTCACCAGGGCACTTGAGTGGTGGGACAGGGTGGGGACATTTGCCAGCTGCAGACCATGGTGCTCCCTGGGGCAGACCCATGTCCTCGTACCCCTGATGGTGCTTCCTGATCCACTCCTCATACTCTGTGGTGCTCCCCAACCCACATCCTCATGCCCTGATGGTGCTCCCCAGCAGACCCATGGATGGTGCTCCTGATGGTGCTCTCCAACTCACGCCCTCCTGGTGCTGCCCAGGCACACACACAGGTCCTGCAACCTGACTAGCCTGGATGAGGCAGCGGCATGGCCAGGGGCACCTGGTTTTGTAGGGCAGTGACTGAGCTCTCGGGTAGCTGGTGTAGCCTGTGGGCCAGCGAAGGTGGGTGGGAGCTGCAGGGTAGGGACGGGTAAAACCTCCCAGACAGTGACATTGTGGGGATTCCTGGGGACTCATCCATGACCGCCTGTCATGCCAACAGCCCCAGCGGGTCTCGCTGCCCCCTATGAACAAAGGATCCCTCAGAGCTGACAGTGCCAAGGACTGTGCCAACAGGGGAAGTGGGACTCTGGGACCCACACCCTGGGCCACATCCAGCCAGAGCAGCAGGTGGGCCTCAACAGGAGCCCTGACCACCAGCTCCATCCTGGCCACACCTGGGGTGCACCCCAAGAGCTACTGGATGTGGGGCTCCCAGCTGGGTGCCAAGACCCTCAGCACCTTCCATCAGCCCCCTGGTGGGCTCATCCTGTAGGGGGCTGGTTCCCAGGATGCTCACCAGGACCCAGCTGTCTATAGTGGGGGTGGGGGGTGCAGCCAGAGTCTCTGAACACAGGCACTGGCACCCAGCACTGATCCCATGAGTACCAACACTGAGCACCTAGCACTGAGCACCCAGCACCTCTCCTAAACACCCAGCACTGAGTACTCAACACTGAGCACCCAGCATGGCTCCCTTGAACCCTCAGCGCTGAGCACCACACTGCTTCCCCCAGCATCCAGCACTGAGCTGGATGTAGTACATTGCTCCCGCAAGACACCTGGCAGAGCAGGGACCCAGCATTGGGAAGGCCCCATGACAAGACAGACAGATGGCACTTTGTGAGGAGCACCCTGCATCTGTGGCATGTGAATGAGCACTGTGTGAGGAGCACCCTGCATCCGTGGCATGTGAGTGAGCTCTAAGTGAGGAGCATCCAGCTTCCACGGAGCAGGGATGAGCACTGTATGGGGAGCACCCTGAATCCATAGCATGAGGGTGAGTTCTGTGTGAGGAGCACCCAGCTTCCATAGAGCAGGGGGTGAACTCTGTATGGGGAACACCCAGCTTCCATGGACCAGGAGTGAGCACTGTGAGGGAGCACCCTGCATCCATGGAGCAGGAGGAGTGAGTACGTGTATGAGCCATGGAAGAGAATAAGCCGCGAGGCTGAGCCACTGGTCGTGAACCTTGTCTCATGGCTTTGGGGCCAGCCAGGCCCCGCTCCAGAGAGCTGCGAAGGCACCAGGTGGGGTGAGGGGAGTATAGGGGGTCCGCAGTTTCGTAGTTCATCCCTTCTCTGACACCTGAGGTCACATGGTGAGGGGCGGCTCTGTCTTTCAGTCCTGCCCTTTCACAGGGAGGGCAGAGGCGCCCAACCAGCATCACTGGACACCGGTGGGTCCCTCGTCTCGTTCCCACACGACCCCGAGCTCCCTGGGCTCCAGCTGGCCGCGGAGGCCGGGGGCTAGTCTCTGGAAACTCAGATGACCGCCGCAGCTCAATCACCCAGGAAATAGCAAGCCTCTCCGCCGGCCGACTCGAAGGAGAGACCATGCTGCCGGGCAACAGCGCGTCCGCAGAGCCCAGACGGACCCGGCAGCCCAGGCTGGCCCCTGCACCTGGCCCTCTGCCATCTAGATGTGCAGAGCCGAGTCCCCCGCGGCCGCCCTGCCCTGCCCTGCCCTGCCCGCGCCCCCCATCACCGCCCCCCCGGGAGGCGCGCTGCTGAATTATGCATCTCTTATTGACCTTTCCCAACCGCTTTCTGCCTTTCTTGGAATTTCCCTGCAGTGACTCGCTGACTGGAAAAATGGCCTCACTGGAGAATGAGCTAGCAGTGGTGTGGGCGCGGGCTGCGCGGAGGGGGCGCGGGCTGCGGCGAGTGGGCGCAGGGAACGGGGGTGCAGGACGCAGGGGTGAGAATGCCGGCGGCGGGTGCGGGCGTGGGGTGAAGGGCTGGGGTCTGGGGTGCGGATGGGGCTTTCTGCTGTTCCAGAAGAACCTTAGGTGACTGAATGCTGAAGACGTCCTGTCACCCTCAGCCCAGACACCCCGCCCCACAGTCCGTAGCACTGCCGGTGTCCCTGTGGCTTCCTTTGATTATTTAATATTTTGCTGTTTGGGGAGTCCCACCTGGCTCTGGACTCACGGTCCTGCCTGACAGAGCTGGGCCATGGTCTGCAGGGCCGGGATCAAACCTGAGCCAGCCATGTGCAAGGCCCAGACTCAGCCCCTGCTCTCTCTGGCCGAGCCGCTCTTTCAAGGAACATTATTTTGGGGTGACTGTCCACTCACCTGTAGTTGTAGAACAATTCAGAGTGAGTGGAAGGCCGGCCACCACCCTGCCTTTGAAACAGCCCGTCTTTTCTGGAACTGGGACCACGTGGTACCTTGTCCGGCCTCTGAGGGCTCTCGAGGCTGTGCTGTGGGTCCTTAGTGGGGCCGTGTCTCTCCCAGGCACCAAGTGAGTGCCCAGCATGGGAGCTTCAGCAGGTCCGTCCTCCTGCCCGGTAGCAGCCACCCCAGAGAGCTCCCTTGCTCCTTCCTGGATGCTGTGACTGGCTGTCCGCACTGCTTGCCACGCCTTAGGCTCTGCTCTCTGCTCCAGACTCCCTCTCTTCCGCCCCCCATGCTCCCCGGCCCTAAAACCTTGTGTTCCACCATGGCCCCTTGGGCACCGACATTTCTGTCCTGCCCAGCTGCGGGGTGCTTCCTGCATACAGAGCTGGCCAGTGACCGGTCTGACCCCATGTGGCCCCACTACCCATTGCTCCCTGGAAGCACATCTCAGAGAATGGGGTCAGGGGCAGTGCAGCCTCCCAGGAGGGCGCCGAGGGGCCCAGTCTGCTGAGGAGGTGGCTCCCCGGCTCGCAGTCGCCTCTGCTGTCAACCAGTAAACTGACTTTTTTTTTTTTTTTTTTTTTTTTGCTTTTTGGGTCACACCCGGCACTCAGAGGTTACCTCCTGGCTCTGCACTCAGGAATTACCTCCTGGCTGTGCTCGGGGGACCATATGGGATGCCGGATTCGAACCCGGGCCGGCATAGGCCGGCCGCCGCACAAGGCAAACGCCCTACCCGCTGGGCTATCGCTCCCGCCCCCAATCAACCAGTAAACTGACTTTTTAAGAGTTGCAAAAATAGAGGCGAGAGAGATAAGTACAGGGGTTAAGGCGCTTGCCCTTGTAACGCTGAGCCAGGTTGGATCCCCACACCCCATATGGTCTCCCAAGCCTCATCATGAGTGGTGCCTGAACACAGAGCCAGGAGTAAGCCCTGAGCACTGCAGGATATGGCACACCCCTCTCCCACCCCCCAACGCCCCGCCCCCACACACAAATAATAAAATAAGAACAAAAATTGCCAGGACCAGGGCAGTGTCCCCACGCCACTGAGGACCCAGGGCAGTGTCCCCGCGCCACTGAGGACCAGGGCAGTGACCCCGCGCCACTGAGGACCAGGGCAGTGTCCCCGCGCCACTGAGGACCAGGGCAGTGTCCCCGCGCCACTGAGGACCAGGGCAGTGTCCCCGCCCCACTGAGGACCAGGGCAGTGTCCCCCGCGCCACTGAGGCAGTCCTGTCTCTCCCCTGCGCTGCCCTAGCGCATGCTGATGCTCGCTGGTATCTGTCTCTAAATCACAGCAAGCAGATTATTCATGCATCCTGTGTTTAAGGCTGAGCCCAGGAGCATCGATCCCGCACTGAAATCACTTCCTCCGGGCAGGAGCCATCCATCACCTTCACGGGAGCGTGCTCCGGTACCTGCTTCTCAGGGCTCAGCCAAAGAGGGCGGCGCACCTACCCATGGCGAGCGCTGATTGGCCCTTGCGTCGCCACGGCAACTCCCTGGCCAATGGCTCCCTGCTGCCACTGTTGCGCCTTCCACGCAGGAGGCCAGAATCTGTCTTGGTCCTACATGCAGTGTGGCCTGAAAGGTAAGGGGCCTAGGCTTAGAGTCAGTGCCACGACATTGCAGGAGGTGGCAGGCAACAGGGGGGGGCGGGGCATGGGGGGGTAGAGGCCTCCCTCAGGCAGA